>CM021777.1:1383162-1445733 GCA_011076525.1 Nettapus auritus | reverse complement strand
GCTATCTTAGGAACATTATTTATTTATTTATTTATTTATTTATATATATATATTTTTTACTGAAAGGCCTGCTTTATCATTTTCTTCGATTATTGTCTGGGATGGCTTCAGAAGACCTTTCCTTTTCAACTGTAGTACAATACATTAATATGGATTTCCATTTAGCATCTCTTGTACTATGTCTATAATTCATGCAGTTTTCTTTTTTAGCTTTAAGATATGTAAAAATTTATTTGAACATGGGAGCTATTTTTTATTGTTTATCGTTGGGGACCAAAGCATATATTCCTATGGTACACTACATATGGGTTGAAGTTTTCATACTGGTTTTGCTAGAATACACTTAGTCGCAGTCTGAAATTACTTCTTTAGAACATACACGCTAGTGTAGCATATTGGGAACTGCTTTTGTAAGCCAGCTCAGAAGCAATTATATATATTTATATACACGAAATGTTATATACTAGTATCATAAATACTATCATTAGGTGTATTCTTTGAACAGTGTCTGGAAATATATTTTTATAAGAATTTCAACAAGGGAGTGAAAGACATTTTAATTCTGCCATGTACTTACTTTACATGTCCTAGCTTCTGCTTAGAGATTTCAGAGGTAAATGTTGACTCCTTGGTTTATCTTGTGCTTGGCAAATTCTTGTTAGGATGGTATTAATTCCTGCCTAGCTGAACTTTATATGGACTTTTTTTTTTTTTTTTTTGGAGGTCTTCCCAGCCTTGGAGACTGAAAGTTTGTATATTTGCTTTTTTTTCTTTTGTTTCACAGGCGGAAACTTTTCTTTAGCACTGTCAGAGCTCATGGTAGTTGTAAGTTCAGGCTCATGCAACTTTTAGGTGAGAAGTGGAAAAAATGGCTACATAGATATCCTGTTTGGAGTCATCTGTCCAGTCAAACCCATGTTTTTGTATCCTTGTCTAGTTTGTTTTATAAAAGTAGCTCCTGGTAATCACCCTAGGTTGTTATGGCAGTATACTTTCCTGTTGTTTTTTTGGTGAGTTCCACTGTGGAGTCTCAGTAGTCCCAAGCATGAATTTTTATTATGCAGAGATGAGAAGCAAATTACTTATAGCTGTTGATCCTGTAGGCATTATCCTTTTGCAGTAATATTTTTTTTTTTTTTCATCTGAATGTATGTTATTTACCTTCATATTCGAAGTCAGTGAGATGCCAGTGACACTACTGGTAGCAAAAATACCAGCTGGTGCTGGTATTTTTTTTTTTTCTTAGTGTGCATTTTCTTTTTTCCTCCTTCTTTTCATCTTCTCTAATAGAAGAAATTAATCAGCTGTCTTGTCTTGGTGGCATGTATAGGGGACAGTTACCACTCTTTGATTTTGTACAAAGCAGTTTGACTTAGATATAAGCAACTACAGCACCTAAACTAAGATTTTTTATTATTATTATTTTCTTTTTGAAAACTCTAATTGGGAATCTTTTTTTTATTGTTTATTTTTTTTCCTAGAAGCATAACATAAATCTTGTTCCGTTTCTTTTTACGGTCAATATAAGTAGTTAGTTAACTGAATTGTTCTTTGTGTGCTACAGTGGTGGAAAACTTTAATCAGCACCAATGAACCAAGAAGATTTCCTACTGTTGATTTTTTCAAAGTGATTGCTCTGGATGTATTCTGCAGACCAAGGCATGGCTGTCAGTAATTTAAAGAGATTGCCTTGGAGATAATTTCTACAATTAAAATAATAATGCCACTTTGTTTTTAGTGAACTTTGACTTATAAATATTTAAGTAATTTGATACCTGCCATATAATAAAATATATTTGTTTTTAATATGTTTTATGGTCAGTGTCTTGGTGCTAAAGAGTGGGAATGAACATAAAGTGTACTTTGTTAGTTCCTAATACAGGGCTGGTTTATTTCATAACTTCTCTATTGAAAATCACATAAAATCTTTATAGACGAGCTGTGTAGTAGAATGAAAAATTTTATTTTGTGCTCTATAAACTTGTTACAAATTTAAGCTATTCCCATACTTGTGTTTGTGCTTCTCGGTGACTCTAAAGTCTGTCAGTATACCACAACTAAATCCTTATTTTTCGTCTTTCCCTTTTTTTCTCATACCCCATTCAGTTCTCTTCAAGGTTTATATTACAGCTTTTAGTATTCAACCATGAAGAAGTACCGTCTTATATGGTAATAACTCTTTTTTTTTTTTCTAAAAGTAAGCCAAATCCCTCATAGACTCCTCGTGGTTAATACCATAGGTCTTTGCAAGAGCTTGTATGGATTTGGTAAGCAGAATTTGATCCTTGCATTTAGAAAGAGAGTGCTCTTCCATTAGATTTTTTATTATTATTATTATTTTTTTCATGTCCTTTTGAAAGAAATGGAAAAATAACATCTTGCCTGTCTTTATTGTTAAGAGCTTCACGAACAGTCACGTCTTGAGTTCTTAGCACTGAAAAATTGTCTACTATGGATGGATAAAATCTGTAATTTAAAAATAAATATGCATAATTCCATTATGCATAATTACATTAAATGTATAGGCATACTATAGGTTTACAAAAAGATAAACATGACAGAAGCAGCCTTTGTGCTTTATTGTAATTATTTTTGCTGTGCTTCTACAAGGATGCCTACCCTTCTCACATTTCTTGACAGCAGTGGTATTTACAATGGACTTCTAATGGCAACTATAATATAAGTCTTGTAGAAACAGTGCTATAATGGGTATATATATTTAGTCTTTGCTTCATAGCCTGGCCTTAGACAGGTAAGTGCTCTCACTTCATAGGTTTTTGTCTAGAAAGATCTTTGCGTATTAATTATCTGGCTAGGTAGTTTCAAATTAGCTAATCAGTACAAAGATTGAGACATGCATCACATCTACTGCATGTGTCCTTTTGAATGAGTTTTACGAACAGTTATGTACATACTTGCCAATCAAAATTAAAATTTATGTGCTAAATATGAAAAGACAGTTAACATTCAGGAAGTTGGCATGTGTGCAACCGAATGTAGTATTTTTAGATCATATTTAATGTAGGCTGTTATAGTCTAGATGAAGCATTCGGAATCAGTGGTCTTCCCATTCCCCCAGACTTAAAGAACATGGGGACTACTATCTTGAGCAGCTTTTTGCATATCTCCATCAAGTTTAAATCCTATTAATTTTTATTCTGTAAATAGTAACAAATGGATTCACTTATTAGGCCCAGAGGAAAAAGAACTTAGCTATTTAGGGGAAAGAAAATCAACCCTTCTGAGAGATGTGTTTTGCACCTCAAGTGAGCAGTGTTGTGGAGGATATGGCACTTTGGTGGCTTATCCGTAGCAAAGACAGTGGAAATTGTAAAAAGTTTGGGCTTGGATGGGATAGTATATTAAATTATCCTAATGTATGTGTTTTGAGAAGCAGCTACTTGAAGTGGAAAGTCCTCGTTTCAGTCTTTGCTCTCTGGGTGCTGTTACTTCTTTCTTTTCTACTTTAATGAATAGTCATCTCCATTAACTAAGTGACTCTGAAAATGGATTAAAAAACAGAATTTACCTTCGCATTTGAGTATCATGATTTTTGCTTTTGAATGCTTCATTTCTGTTGCCATTAATTTTGAATTATTTTCTGCATAGTAACCTGGGTGCAGTGAACCCCTATTCCAGATAGTTTATTAGCTTTTGGTGACTGTGAGTGGAAGCATTTCTATTGCATAGGGCCAAGAGCAGGGGTCTCTGTCACAAGTTAACCCATGAAAGGCTGTCAGCACATCCTTTGCCTTCTACTCCATCACTGGAAATGCTTTTTTTTTTTTTTTTTATGACAGTAGCCTTGACTTGCTATTGTGTTAGGCATGACTTGAGCATATTAGCTTTATCTAGTTTCTTCATTATATTTATATATTGTAAACCTGTCTGAATTTGCTGAAGTAGGAGCTCTGTCCTGGGTAGAAGCACAGTACAGCTCTTCAGGAATTAAGAAACTAAGCAGTCAAATGGGCAGAAACTTGTTAATGTAAACTTTTCCAGAGACGAGTCATCACAGAGAATTTTCTTTAAAAGTTGTTTTGGATTAACACAGCACGAAGGTCCCTTTTGTATGCCCTAAATGTAGTGTAGTGTGTGCTTGTGTGGTGTTTAGTTTAGATATGACCTTTGGAGAAAAATTGGGCTGAAGGCATAGAGTTAGGTAAATGTTGTGCTAAACCCATTTCAGATTAGAAGAGATTCCAGCAACACTTGTGGATTTTCATATATAATTTGAAATACATATTTCATAATTTTGGGATGTCTGAGAACTGAAGTCACATGGTTTACAATGTTTAGAAGTATTTATTATCCAACTTCTTCCATTGTCTACCTAAATGAAGTAGCCAGAAGTTCCTATTGCTTTTAAGTAACTGAAGGCATTTTTTCTCAGTGAGAATTACATACTAAAAAAAAAATTTGTACTTAAGTATGTGAACAAGGTACTGAAGTGTCTTGAAAAACTACTCACTTCTGCAAGTGCAGAGCTGTTCTGAAAATCTGGTCCTAATTTCTACTGTAAATGTTTTTTTAATGGAGTTCTATATTGTTTTTTAATAGTTGGAACAGAGATCCATTATGCTCAACTGAGTAAAACTGGTGCTCAGATTTGTTTTCTGTATAGGTCTTAAAAAATTTATTATATGCATGCTTTTATTGCATCCATTTAACAAAAGTAGTGAGGTAAGTTCTATTCATTGCGGTTCTGAAAGAGTCAATATGTGTTGTCATTTGTATAACAATTATTACCCAAAAGTCCAGAGGTCATTATGGTCCATTTTTTGAGTCCATATTTATGTTTCCTTTATAAAATGTATTTTGAGTTAACAGACCCTGCAGCACCAAAGGAATTTGTTGAGCATTGTGGAATTTTTCTCCTCTTTCAAGAACTGATGACCTATGTGGGATCCCTTCAGGGCACTAGAGTAACAGTGTTAATCCATGTTTGACAAGATGTGCACTGAAGGAGTCATACAATTTAAGTAAAATAAAATTAGTTTGAAGGTTCATTAGATTGAGTTTCTAAATTAAATGATTTGGGAACATAACTCTTTTATTATTCCTTATTATGAAGTGATTTATTTTTTCAGATAACATACAGAGAAGAGGGAAATGTGATTAAGCAAATATGCATGTCATATTTACAAATGAGAAGTTGTATTTTGCAAATAATTGCATCATTTCACTACTCATATAAGTCCAGAAATGACCAACGATGCCTTTTATTCAGTTTGAAATCTTCCTTAAATTTATGTGAACATTCAATCAATTCTGCTGTCCTGTTGCTCTTTTTCACTGACACTTTTCAGGATTGCAAGGTGAGATACTTTTAGTAATTCCATCCCTAATAAAATTACATATGTAATATTTATATCTACTAGCACATGCCTCCTTATGTTGCTCAGGATAAAATACTTAATGACATAAGTAGATGGAAAAATTACTTGCTTTATTTCCAATTTTGAAAGAAGCCTTTTCAAAGGTGTAGGAAGGTTTATTGAGTTAAGCATAGGTTCAGATCAAGTTTCAGTCTGAAGTATATTATTATAGCTGATATACAAGTCCCTGAAAATAGATTTGTAATGGAAATGCCAGGAGACCCTTAACTGTAATTGTTCTCGTTAGCCTAGGAATGAGTACAGTTTTCATTGATCTACTATTATGTGACACAAGTGACCACTTACAGACAAATCCATAATTCTAGTGAACTGTTTGCATTTGAAACGTTAGAAGTATCCAGATTTATGCATAGGCTTTGCAGTGTGCTTGTGTGAGCTCAAGTCCCACACAAGACTTGTTTTGAGTTTTAAAATGTTCAAATCTGATACTGATTTTTCCACTGATGCTGTTTCTGAATGTTTTCACAGATTTGTGGGTACTTAAAAGACTTGAAATGCAATTAAATATGGCTCCTGTATTTTCTCAGACATTGTGTGAATGTGGACAGGGTACTAGTTTTCAAAATTACTACTGTGTGATAGGTGTTCTTTTGAAATGAATGATAGTACTTGGTAGTTATTGTTGGCCAGAAAGTCATAACACTTTGCACATAGATTTGGTTTAAGGATTTTTAAAAGCTGGAGACTCTAGGTGTAGGAAGGAAGCTCTTTGCTCTAAGGTTTGAGTCTGTAATGTGCCATAACTAAATGCTTTGGTGAGGCAGCATTAGGAGGCTCCCATGGTTCCTGCCAGCGCCAAACTTCCATTATCAATAAGTGGAAGACATCAGCTTACACCTGTATCTTTCTGCATCCAGTTTGACTTCTGAGTTAAAAAACAAAACAAACAAAATGTTTCTGTTCCAAATCATAAAATAATCATAGTTAAGGTTGCTGGTAATGAAAAGATTTAAGCGTATATTTTAATTTCGATCAACTTCATAATTGGATTGACTTTCTGAGAGCAGAATGATGTATGAACATTTTATATGTCATTTGACATTTTAGAGAGGCATTTATGCTACAGTAATATGCTGACTTGTTAACAGTTTTGTAATAGCATAAAGGCAGCAGTCGTTCGGGAAAGATCAAAATGAGAGATTTCATTCAAAACTCTTTCTTGTATAGAAAAGAGTTTTGGTATAATTGTTTCACATGGAAAAAAATGTTTTTTTTGTAAGGTAGTGTTTCATATTGTATGTGACTTTAATTACATCTTTTGAGTTAATTTAACTCAAAAAAAAGTAACCTGATATTGTGTTGTTATAGTTAAAGAATATATTGACTGCAGTATACACAGCCTTTTTAACTCTGTCGGCATTAGGAGATTAATATTTTAAAAAATTTTCTCAGTTTACACTTAAGAAGATAGTACAAATTTTTGTCCTTTTTTTTTTTTTTTTTTTTTTTTTTTTTTCTGACTATACTGTACTGTGTCTATTCCATTTTAGAAAAGAATCCCTGTATGCTTGCGGCTGTTTGTGATGCAGTGGTAAAACTGCTGTTTGGCTCTTGAAAATAATTTTGGAGCCTTCTGTACTTGAGGAATGTTTACTCCTCAAGTACGAAAAGTGTCAAAAGCAAACATGCCACTGAGTTGTTTGGCTGGTGTGGGGCTTGTATCTACTTCTGCCGCTTTGAAACTTGCTATTGGGAACTGCAGGATGCAACATGAGAAGTAACATGTTGAAAGCACAACAGAAAGATTCAGGTCAAACATTAGCCAAAACTTTTAGCAGTACAAATACAGAAGTGTAGAAATTGATCACATATTTTGTTCTTCAAGAACCACCCTGATTTTATTACAGAGTAACATTTGATCCTACCTTAGGAGAAAGAGAAGGGCTAGATGATGCTTTGAGGTTCTTCTCAGTCCAGTTTTTGCACTTGTGTCATGATGAATAGGAAAGGCTTTGTTTGGCTAAGGGCATCTCTGGATGTGCATGTATGTGAATCCAGTCTAGGGGAGGCTTTTTTTAAATTCCCTTTGAGTCTGGGGAGAGCTGTAAAGACACATTTTCAAATCGTTTTGTTTGTTTTGCTCTGTACCTGAACTTTTGCTTTGCTTTAATGATTCACCTGTTTCTAGTTGATCTATTTTTGCATCCATTCTGAAAGCTGATATACATCAACTGCACTTATTTGTCATTACAGCTTCCAGTGTGGACGAAGTATATTTGTGTTTCACCTTTGTGTCTAGCTGTAGAATGGTTGCCAGACACTTAGAAAAGGTCTGGAGGTTTGGACATGCTTGTGAAATATGAGGGGTTTTATTCACAGAAATTAGGGAGAAATTCATTTTTGTTTCTGTGTTTTGATTATAAGGGAGGGGAAAAAAAAAAAAAAAAAAAAAGAAAGTCAAACATAGGCATATTTTGAAATTTGGGTAACTAAATTCAATGGGGAGAGGATGTCAGTGAGTCCTTCGGGCTGTGGATAATAGAAACTAGCATGTGGAGAAGTAGGTGAGAGTTTGGACTCAGAAATGCACAGCAGGAGTTGTACATCCTAAATGCATGCATTTGTTGCAGTTAGGACAAAGATTTTATTTATTTATTTATTTATTTATTTATTGAGAACGTGAATGGAAAGGATCTGTCTTCTGGTAGCCTGAATTTTGGTATAAAGGGATGATCCAATATCTGCATTTCATTGTAGTATGTAATTGGGAGCTGAATATTAAATCAAAGGTTTATAGATTAATACTGTTAATGCATTGTGAATACATAAATCATTGTACATAAATATTGTTTCTTAGGTCAGATGGTAAATGACAGACCGCTTTCCCAAGCTTGAAGTCAGACTGTTTTCTACAAATTGAAAAATAACTCTGTATATCTGATAGGTATAGATCAGGAAAATACTGCTTTGGTTTTGTGTGAGCTAGTTATATCATATGGGATTTTCTGTGAGAAAGAGACTTCCTACCTTGAAATGCATGTTTTTTTAAGTCTTGATTAGAATTTGTTGCTGGAGATTCTGGAACCATTCATTATATATTTTATAGACATGCCAACATGGATTTCTTTTTTTTTTTTTTTATATATATATTTTTTGCTTGTTTTTAATGCAAGCGTCAGTGCAAGCAACTATCTAAGATATGTTGTATGGCTAGAGTTGAATGTGTTGAGATTGACATTCCAGTGTGTGTATAAATTTGTTTATTTTGTTATCAGTTTAAGGGGGGGCAGACTTTAAGTCAAGTTTATGGCTGTGGAACTGGGGATTTGGTTTCCATAAATGACATGAGGTTTTGTCAGCTGCTGGGGACAGAAGGGCTCCTTTGCAATGGCTGCAGCTAATATCAGCCTGTAAGCAGTGGCTCACACAGGGATGTGTTGAAGGAAGTCTTGCTTCTGGAGTCTTATTATATATTTCAGGGGAATATTCAGTGAGACATGTATTGATGCATCTTGCAAACACAAAACAGATAAGAGATAATAAACGTAGTGTATGTATATATATTTATTTAGGTTGGAAAAAGTGCTGGTGTAAATGGCTGTGTGGGTAGCTTCTTTGATAAAGACAGATAAAGAATATCTCATCTGTAACAGGTGGAACTGCATGCCACTACTGGGTTTTGGCTACAGAAGTAGAATATGTACTTGAATTTTCTCTCACCTTTTTAAGTAAGATATAAGTGAGAGCTTTAATGAGAAAGGTGAATGTAGGTTATGGATGGGGTTCTGTAAATCAGCATTTCTGTATTTTAACATGGTCTAAGTTAATACAGATCTCGTGGATCTTTAAAGAGAAAATATATAGTTCCATTTTAAATATGCCACTTCTGACTCACAGCTTCCATCTTATGTTAAAGCAACCTTAACAGAATCATCAGTATGCCTTTGAATCGTCAGTAATAGCAAATCTATGAAGCATGTAGTTGGTTTTGAGTTTTAAACATTCATTTAATTTTATTATGCCTGTTGTATAAACCAATGCTTATTTAAATTTGGCTCAAAAGTTAGATCTGAGATTTTCTTTTAATTGGGATATGCCACTCTTCCAGTGTGCCCCTGTTTTGCATGAAGAGACATGACATTTATTGAGAATCTTGGCCTTTTAACATTTTTTTTTTTTGTGCTTTTGTCCCCCCCCCCCCCCCCCCCCCCCCCCCCCCCCAAATAAGTTTTTTTAAGTTGGGTTCCTGTTGTTGCAGACAGGCTGCCTGGGAGCCCTTTCTGCATTTCTGAGAAAAAGCCCTTTTCTCTTAGTGATTACAGAATCATCTGGGGAAACGTTCCTGGTCCCGGGATCGAGTCCGGACTTGCGACTTGTGTCATCTTCTTTTTTGGTCATATTTTTTACTTGGTGTTTGGCCACAACAACTTTGGGTAATATAGATGAACAGACAAGAAGTATATAAATGCTGATTGCATGCCTGGACTTCATTGTATTGAACATGAAGCACATGTATTGATGAAGTACAAAACTTTCCTCATCACAGCTGTCTGTTTCACCATTGTTTCATCTTGTTCTTCAGACTTGTTGCCTGCAAACATTCATTGATGTCTGTCATTTTAGGCCTGGCTCTGCAGAGTATTCTACTACTCCTTCTCCTCGTATACGCTTCTCTAACACCTGGCACTCTCTGCTTCCCTGGGTCAGTTATGTTTACTCTGGCTGGTGTAGAAAAATGGTTGAGTATTAATGGTTCAGCAAATGTAAACACATTTACAAACAACAACAACAACAAAATGTGAAATTGAATTTGTAGCCTGTGAATGTCTGACAGTCAGCCTTAACCCAGCTGGCACTGCTGTGGTTATATCGTGGTACAGAGCACAGCAATAATGGCAGCCTGAGTTCTTACCAACACAGAGAAAGAAATTCTGTATATTCTGTCCTCATATCTTCATTTGCTGAAGACATGTATCCTTGAAGACATAAGCATGTGCCTGAAGTTAAGCTTGTAAGTGTTTTGCTGAACAGAGTCTTTTTTGATCATCCTGCTTTCAGCCTGGATAATTGCATTCAGCTAGGAGGTGGGGGAATTTTACATTGTAACCGATGGTAATGTCATAAACAGGATTATGCTTTGAGTTGTATGTGGCAGATTAGACAACCATCAATAAAGAAAATATGTTTTCCAGCAAATACTTTCATTGGAGAAAAAAAAAAAAATAGGAGAGAAAGATTAAAATGCAGTATATATCTAGAATTGTTTCTATGCAGAATATTTTTTCCAAATTTCCCTTGAGGCTTCATCTGTTCTCTGAACATCCAAGAAGCACATTGTGCTTCTGATCAGCTTCCCACTCATTCTCACCCCCACCACTTTGCTGTGTCATCTTAATGTCATTTTTAAATGCTAACAAAAGAATCATTTTGTTTATCATGCAGAAATAAAAATCTTGAGAGGGAAAAAAACATGTCCTCTATATGTTATTTTAGCAGATCAAAGCTGACTCATAAGAGTAGCAAATATGAAATAAAGTAATTGATGTATTTAAAATTCACAATTCCTGAGCTAAGGAGTAAGAAGTACTTTGATTATAGTCATCAGATTTCATAGACTTTTTTTTTATAGATGATTAGTATATTTTTAGAAAGCTTACCTTGCTGGAAAGTATTGCATTTAGAATACATAACAGTATAGTGATTTGTGATGCTGGATGTGGAACTGATACTTTAAATAACTCAGTCCCTTAAAATGAACAGTGACCAAGTAAACTGGAGGCCAAGAGGGAAGAGCAAAAGCAACTTCTGTCTGGAATAAGAGCTCTGGCATCACTTGGCATGGGAAGTTTTAGGTAACTCTTCATTTACTGCTTTTCTGATAGCCTGCTATAGGAAGATCCTAGAAAAAATTGCAAGTATGTAACTGGTACCATTGCAGACAAGCAGTCCTGCAAGTTATCATTTTGTCCAAACCAAAACAAAAAGCCATGCTTACTGAGTTCATGCTACATGGTCTATTGAAACTGCAAGGGGAAAAAATATTCCCTAGAGGTCAGTGAGGCTTGAGTCTTTTGCTTCCATAGAAAATGGAGCTTCCATAGAAAATGGAGCAAGGTGTTAATTTTGAAGTGGGAGTTTAATCTTGGTGATGGCAATGCATAACAAATGTGTTAAAGAAAAGAAGGGGATAAAATATACAAACGTTATATACACGTATACAAACGATATACAAACGTTAATGGCAGTATACAAATAACAATGGAAGAAAAAGTGTTCGTATTAACTATATCACATTTTATCAGTAGAACAAATACTTTGTCATGTTTTTCCTGCACGCTTATAGATTTCATGAACTTTTAAGTGGGATATTTGGTATTATATCCCTGAAAAAAAAAATATATATATATATATAATGGCTATTAGGAAAAGTAATTGGAATTTTGATTCATTTCTGGTGGTCTTGAGATATTTGAAGTCAAGTCCCCCGTGACTATGTAGACAAAAAGTCTTCATAAATTTGAATTAAGCTTTAATTCAATTTATGTAAAAATTGACTTCAGTTTATAATTTTTGCTTGACAATCTTGTGAGTTTCTTCACACATGGAATAATAAAAACTTCCAAATTGTGGGGTTTGTAGTGTTACAGTTGCTGTTTCTTTTGTAGTATCAGATAAAAGCCCTTGTAATAACTTTGTTGTGACTGGGACAAAGATTTTTTTTTTGCTTTAACTACAATTTTTTGTCTCAAAGTGGCAACCAACACTAGCTCCCCTGCTTTTTAGAAGAATATCCAAAAGATTTATTTAGCAATGTATGTAAAAGCATCTACCAAAAGCAACATAAACATTGTATAGCTGTCACTGTGTAGTGTTTTCCAACAAACCTTACTTCTGAAGCTCACTAGTATTTGCTCATTTGCCTCTAGAGCAGCCAATTTTTGTCCTGCTTGGATTATGTTTCTGTACTTAAAAACAAACAAAATAAAAACAACCCAACAAGAATGAGTCTAGGAGGAACACCTTCCAGTGATCTTAAAACACAACAATGTTTATGACTTAAAAAAGCAAAATGTCTAGAGTTGCTTAGTTTTATGGGTAGAGTTTTATTAGAGCTAGTAGATTTTTCTTTCTTTCTTTGTGTAGTTATACTTCTGATATTAAGAGAATGTGAGACTTAAATGAACTGATGTGGGAATTAATGGTGATAGTGAGTTAAGGTTTTGATTGAGATCTTCAGACAGAATTAAAGATCATTCTTATAAACTTGAATAAGTTGCTGGGGAAACTTGGAACTCTCCCTTGAGATAGATCAATGTTATAGTCATTTCTGGCTTTCCCAGCTTCTAATGCATTTGTTTCAAATCTGTGATGCTAACTTCTGGTTGACCTCCTACACCTGGCTAATATAGGAGAGGTAAGAAGCTTTATGTTTCATTTCATTTTACCGTTACGTCTACTTACAAGCAAGTTCAATTCAGTCTCCAATTCTAGTAATTACACCAACTGTGAATGAGTATTAATAACACCTTTTTTTTAAAGGATGGCAAGCCTTATATATCATTAACTTGTTGTATCATCAAATTGTTATCTTAACATCTGCTGAAAACTGTAAAAATATTTGAGAGAGATGGGTTTCAGGAAGGGATGGAAGGGACTCTGTCCCACCAGCCAGGTAACAATCCTATCTTACAGAAGGTTGAAGTAGTTTCTTGAGCTTTTAGCAGTATGACTATGAAAAACATTGGACTGTAAGCTTGTAAGCAAGAGCAGACTTTTCTATGGTGGTGGAAATCCCTGGTGCCTTGCCTTCCAATATGTTGTGCATGTGTTTTAAGTGAGGTGGAGTAATGGTGTTGTTCGCCACGTCACCTCTGCACACCTCTGACAGCTTTTTACACAAATGACTGTGTTATAAATATGACTTGTCTTTCATGGTCATGTGCCATTTTTACTTATTTTTGGAAAATTTCCCCTTCCTTCAGCATATATGTTACAGGGTTTAATGATAACATGTTATTTTTTTCCTTTGTAAAGATATTTTTTGCTAATTCACAGCAGGAATTTGCATAGATATTTATTCATGAAGGTAAGAACAGTTGCCGTGTTGCTTCTGTCTCGGAAGTGTTCAGCAGCAGAAAAGAATTGCTATGTTGGGCTGTTTTCCCTCATGTTTTCTAAATATAACTCAACAGCAGTCTGGTTTCTGAAGCCATCTGTATTAATATGTCTAGATAAAATATCACATTAGTCATTTATTTTATAAGTGAGCACAACTTGGCAGAAATGAAAATAGTTCTTCGTAAAGAAGGACCTTTTTAAGCAGAGTTCTTAATGTGCTAAAGAGTAGAGAGAGTGAGACTAGTGATTTTTAGTTGTCTCCTCTTTATAGGCACCCAACTGTGGTGAAGTCTTCAGAGTGTTTAAGACTTGGTTTTGAAAGAGTGCTGATTATTCACCTTCCTCTGAGATTTTCTCTTCGTCTGCTCTCAGCCCAAAGCATTTTATTTTTTGTTATAGGGTAAGGACAATGATTCCCTTAAAGTCTTATTATGCACAGGGATGATGTGAACCAGAATAGCAGAAGGGCAAGAAGTTTAAAGAGAATAAATACATGGAATGTAGGTAAACAAATGTTTCCCACACACCAGCAATATCTGTTTTCCATAATTATTGTTCCTATGAAAATAGTGTTTTGAGGTTACATGGATTAAATAAAATAACCAGTATTTCGTCTCAATAACATTGCTAGACTTCTGATCTCTTTCTTTATTCTCACTTTTTTTGCCCTTCTTCTTTTTTGGGGGGAGGGGGTGGTGCTGGGGGGGAGAGTTACTTTCATGCATTTCCTTGGAAAGAGGTGTGATTATGATTTATCATTCTCATCATTCAGGCCTGCAAAGATATCAACAGAAGTGCAATTATTTAAAAGTCACATTCCTTCACCTACCATCACTAAGATTTTATAGATATTTTTTCAATATTCCTCTCTTTTAGTAGGAAAGGATTTGCAATGAGATGACAGCATAGCAAAACTGAAGGGCTTCAGTTCTCCCAGGAATCCATCTGCCTGACATTGATACACTGTAAATCTCTGTGATCTCTGCCCTGTCCTTCGCCATTGCAATTACTGCTCTGACTTTCTTTAAATTTCTGTGTGGTGTTTTTTGTTGTTCACTTTATTTTTTTTGTCTGTCTTACCTATCTGTTCTGAGACAAGGTGTGACAAAGGCAGCAGGTGATTTTTGGATGAGCATTTGTTGTTGTTACTCATGCTTTGGTGGTGGTGGTATCTTTTTTTTTTTTTTTTTTTTTTAACCCGATAGATAGATAGATAGATAGATAGATAGATTCTGGAAATAATTAATTTTAGTGTTTATAATATTTGGAAACAATTCCTTATGAACTTATGTTTTTTGTAGTAAATAGTGTTGCTTACAAAAGCTGATACTATCAATACCTTCCAACTTAGGTGTCTGGCACTCAAGATATTTGTCTGAAGGCTGTGCAGCCTGGATGAACGCAATCCTTTTTGTTATTGTTGTTGCTGTTGTTTTGTTTAAGTTATATTATCATTCAGGTGTCAAAGTGACAGCCATAACAGCCTTCAAACAGTATCTAAGATTTTTAGCCGTGTGTTTATCCCTGAGATTGGATGTGGATATGATTATTTTAAAAGATTTGAATTAACTTCTGCAGTGACGGCCATTAAGAAGTTATCACTTACCAGGGACATCCACGCAGTGGTAATGGAGCTAAAACTTCTGTATATTTGATAATAACCTCTTTAAAATTTCAGTGAATACCAGCTCCAGATAAATGCTGCCTTTTCAATCTGACTCTTCCAATGCACTCCTATAATGCATTGTTATGTATTCTGGGAAGGTCTGATAGCATTTTTATAAAAATACATGCTGTTTATGTATTCCTCTGTTTTCTTTTTGCATCTCTATAAAATAGGAAATCATGTGAAGTCTCTGCTGTGTGGATTCCTGCTTGTGAGTCCATACTCATACAATGTGAGGACCTCAGCAACCATCTTCCTTTTTAGTTTTTGTTTGTTTGTTTGTTTTTGTTTTTGTTTTGGAAGCAAAATAAGAAATAAGGAATTGTAAAAAATATCTTTAATATCAGGTATAAAGAAGTGAGGGATTATTTCTGAGGTTGCTTTTGCCTCCCTTAACCTAGGCCCATAGGTGGGTTATATGTAGAAGGCATTCACTTTTAATATTTTGGGATTGTTTTGTACCTGCATGAAATCCATTGTTTCTCCTTCCCTCTTTCAACTTTGCCTTCTCTGATACACACTTCATGCCTTTCCTCTCGAACGCTGTGGCCTAGAGAAGAAGGACATAGGGGTAGAATACAGCACACAGAGTTATGTACAGTTAAAATAATCTGTGGGAAGTGATCTTAGTGCATCATGTGTTGGAGTATTTGGATGTTGTACTGGGGTTCCTCTTAAAATACAACACTAAAAAAATAATTTGAATCTAAGAACTGAACCCAGGTTTCCTTTAGCCATATTCTCACTGCAAATCCTGTGTAGTATGAATGGCAAACTAAATGAGTGGTCTAGTTAAATTTAAATGTCTGGCTCTAGGCTGTCTGTATCACAGAGAGAATCAATAAAGTAACGCTTGTTTTGTTGCCTAGAAAAGCAGTGACAGTAGCACTCAGGTCAGAAGCTACTGTGAGTTTTCTCTAGTCAGTGTCCACAGAAGAAGGGATGATGTACTAAATACTACTGATAATTATTTGTTAACTGTTTCTCCAGATACTGTTAAAACATTTTTCTTAACAGCTTTTTAAACTTTCTTTTTCCTTAATGCTTCCCAAACCTTTCATTACTGAATAAAAATAGTGGAACTACAATGTAGGGTAAGAGCATTAAAAAGACTGAATAACACTTCTGTATTCCTCAGCTTATCTGGTGCTTTGAGAATTTTAATGGACTACCTATTGATACCGCCTGTAACAAATGAAATGCAGCAGCAAAGACTCTGAACATCTGGAGTGCAAGCTAAGTATCTAGGTCAACAACTGAAAGTTAAGTTGTTGCTTCAAGATGGTACAGGATAGTACAAGTTAAGGATTGTGGCTGAGCCTTACTTCTGCAGGATTATCTTAGTCTTTGTTGTTCAGTGATTTGCTTTTTCTTTCAAGTTACTGGGAGAACATAATTTTCAGCTTCAGCAGCTTTGCATGTGCTATTATCTTGTGACTAAAGTAACTTTATTGATGTTTTTATTAGTGCGCATCAGAAAGTGTGGTAGCAACAGACTTTGTCACATGAGGGCAACATGCCTTGAGAGACGTATGCAATAAAGGATTATGTGTCTCTGTCTGAATAATACAGAGAAGAGTTTTTCTCAAAATTTTCATAGAGATCTGAATGAGATGTTTAAATTCTTTACAGACATCTTCTTCAGTGCAATCTCATGTCATTCTCATGCCAATAGGATACAAGAGAGTGGCATAGAAGACGTATCTTCAACTGAGTGCTTTATTATATAGGATTATTCTAAAATTCTTAATTATAAATTGCTTAATATGTGTATTAGACTGTATGAAAAAAGAAACTGAAATAAATGATGGAATTTGGTCAAGTAATAGAAACATGTAAATGTAATTTGACAAATGTGGCAGTCTTTTGATACCAATATTCTACTTTTGTATAGTTTTGGCAAATGCCATCTTCTTTTTAGAAGGCTGTTTGAGAGTTCAAACTTTTTTTTTTTTTTTTTTTTTTTTAATCAAGTAAATACAGGCAAAGGTCCAGGTGAATGTACCTGCGTGCAGTAGATTTTTTTCAGCTTCTCTACAAGTATGTCCAGAGGTGCATTGCAGTTATCTTAGTTTTATCCCCCCAACAGAAAATACATCTGTGTTTGTGAAGTGATTCCAACTTGGATATCAAGGCACTTTCATTATTTTATATGCATATACAGACGTGCACACACTCCATAAGTAGTCCCTTAGAGTCATCCCATTCTGATGGGAAATATATGCATATAAAAAATAGAGTTTTTTGTTTTGTTTCAGAGGTAAATTATATCAAATTCTAACTTGAAAGAGGCATACATGCTATACTTTGCTGTTTTGGTATTAATATTCCATAGCATTTCCACTGAAATAAGAAATAGCAGTAGCTGGAGTGTATCCATATGAGAACATATCTGAATATGTAGGAAGTAGTGCAGGAAATATGTCTGCAGTGGAACTGTGTTCCACCTAACAACAAAATGATAGCTCATCTTTAAGCATTCATGAATCATTACAAAGAAGCCTCTTGGAGATGTCTTTTTTTTTTTTTTTTTTTTTTTTTGTATTTAAGAGGAAAAAAAATAACTTAAATGAATAAAACAAGCTAAAATTAGTAACCAGCTACTGGCTTGCTCAGTTTCTTAGGGTGATATGCAGCTGACAAGTGATGTGATGACAGAGAGCAGAAAAACTCTATTAATAGTCCACAGAAAGTCAAATCTCAAGGAAAATATTATTTGACTTGTGTATTGTGGAAACCTCACTATAGGATGCATAACATTTTTTCCATAAGTGTTCTCACACTCAAACTCTTCTGGCACTTCAGAATCATTAGCTAATTCCAAATCTGTACTCCTGATATGTTTTTGTTTGTTTGTTTGTTTTTTATTGTTGTTCATTTGTTTTTAAATCAATCTGTGTTGTAAGCCACATATTTTTAGGAACCAGTGTTTTTGTGACATCCCAGTGGCATGTGGTGGAGATCACTGGAACTGAGCTTCCCAGAAATTACTTCTCTCCTCTCAGGACTGAACCACAGACTGAGAGTAGAGAGGAAAGAGAGAAGCAATAGTGCCTTAAAATACTTCATCTGAGAAGCTCATTTCTGGGGGGGGACAACTCAAGCTTGACATCTGCAATGTGATTAATAATGACTGGAATTTCCAAGGACCTTAATTGTATGGAAAAGGAAGGTTTAAGAAAGCTTTAGTATTACAATAATTGCTTTTTGGATTTAGGGCATTTATATTTTTTCTGCACAATTTATGTGGCTCATATAAGAACAGCAGACTGTAGTAATGAACAGTAGTTACTCTAGACCACTGCTGTATGCCATAATCTACTTCTGAGTGTTGGTGTTGACTAGTTACATTGCATAAATAGTGTTTAGGCTAGAAGATTGTGTATCTTATTTCTGCAGTTTACTTTCATAATATCTCAACTGCAATATCTTCCAAAAAATCAGAATGAAAAAGATGAGTCCAGGAACTAATAAATATTCATTTTAGAGCAGCAGCTCATCAGTCTTTACTGTTACTTAACTGGTGTTTAGTAGTCAGGAAAATGCTTTGTTTCATTTTATGAAACTTATGCCAGTAAGTCAAATGAACAAGAACTGAAGAAGTGAATGAGGTTGAACATAACAGACTAAAATTAGTAACAGTACTTTCTTGCTGTGAGCAATATATATTTGATTTACAGTGAGAGGCAGGAGACATCTCAGTTTTCAGTTTGCAACCTCTTTGCTGTAAATATTAACAATTACAGAATTGGTCTTATTGGCCATATCAGCTGTGGTATCTCAGTTCTCATGTTTTGTTTTACTTGGAAATGTTGGGATTGAGATTTGTTATGTTTTTTTGTTGTTGTTGTTTGTTTGTTTGTTTGTTTTCGTTTTTCTCCAACATGTTGAATGTGGAGGTTTTGTCAATATGGGAAATTCTGCTTTTTTCTTCTCTGGCCATATAGTTTGTTTATAAATTGGAGGGTATAGAGGAGGAATGAAAGTTCATTTGTATTCTTTCCCGCCAGTGGGGTATGAAGAATGTGTAATTTGGGTGCACCCTAAGGCAAGTATCTGGTTCATCACTTGTCGCTACCCCTTAGCCAGCCTTTCTAACTTTTCTTCAAGGTTCTGTCTCCAGTGGTTTCTTCAGCTCTCCTACCTTTCTTGCATGGTCCTTGTGTAGGTGCCTGCTACCTGCCTACTCCTAAGGCCTTATATTTGCTTTCCTGCATCTTCACCATGTTTAACTCAGGGCTTCTCTCATACCTCTGCACAGGTAGATTGCTAAGGGTTTTCTGATAGGAAATGAGAGTTGCAGTTTCACAAGCATGTGCAATTTCAAATTTCTTCTCACAAGTAGATAAGTTAGAAGTACCTTTGATAGGTAGGTATTTGTGTATCAGAACTGCATCTCCTGAGGTCTTCAACTTTTACTTCCTTGTATACCTGCCATATTCTGAACCTTGATACATAAACTGCATGGTGAGACTGAAGACAAAACTTTGTTTTCACAGAATCACAGAATATTCTAGCTTGGAAGAGACCTACAAGATCACCGAGTCCAGCCTCTGACCTAACACTAACAAGTCTTCCCCTAACCATATCCCTAAGCTCTACATCTAAACGTCTTTTAAAGACCTCCAGGGATGGTGACTCAACCACTTCCCTGGGCAGCCCATTCCAGTGCCTAACAACCCTTTCAGTAAAGAAGTTTTTCCTAATATCCAATCTAAACCTCCCCAGGCGCAACTTTAGCCCATTCCCCCTCATCCTGTCACTAGGCATGTGGGAGAATACACCAACCGCCACCTTGCTACAGCCTCCTTTGAGGTACCTGTAGAGTGCGATAAGGTCGCCCCTGAGCCTCCTGTTCTCCAGGCTAAACAGTCCCAGCTCCCTCAGCCGCTCCTCATAAGACTTGTTCTCCAGACCCTTCACCAGCTTCGTAGCCCTTCTCTCCCTTCTCTGGACTCGCTCAAGCACCTCCATGTCCTTCTTGTAGTGAGGGGCCCAAAACTGAACACAGGACTCGAGGTGCGGCCTCACCAGAGCCGAGTACAGGGGGACAATCACATCCCTGGACCTGCTGGCCACACTGTTTCCTATGCAAGCTAGGATGCTGTTGGCCTTCTTGGCTGCCTGAGCACACTGCTGGCTCATATTCAGCCGACTGTCAACCAATACTCCCAGGTCCTTCTCTGCCAGGCAGCTTTCTAACCACATATCTCCCAGCCTGTAGCTCTGCTTGGGGTTGTTGTGCCCCAGGTGCAGAACCCGGCACTTGGCCTTGTTGAACTTCATACCGTTGGCCTCGGCCCATCGGTCCAGCCGATCCAGATCTTCCTGCAGAGCCTTCCTACCCTCAAGCAGGTCGACACATGCACCTAACTTGGTGTCGTCTGCAAACTTACTGAGGGTGCACTTGATCCCCTCATCCAGATCATCGATGAAGATGTTAAAGAGGACTGGCCCCAGTAACGAGCCCTAGGGGACTCCACTAGTGACCAGCCTCCAACTGGATTTGACTCCATTCACCACAACTCTCTGGGCCTGACCATCCAGCCAGCTCTTAACCCAACGAAGCGTGCGCCAGTCCAAGCCAAGACCATCCTGTTTCCAGAGGAGAATGCTGTCGGGAACAGTATCAAATGCCTTACTGAAGTCAAGGTAGACCACATCCACAGCCTTTCGCTCATCCACTAAGCGTGTCACCTTGTCATAGAAGGAGATCAGGTTTGTCAAGCAGGACCTGCCTTTATAATTTTGTCTCTGCACTGCCTCGCAACATCCTTGTAGTCCCCTTGAGTGGCCTGCCCTCTTTTCCAAAGATTATAAACCCTCTTTTTTCTCCTAAGCTCGAGCCACAGCTCTCTGTTCAGCCAGGCCGGTCTTCTTCCATGCCGGCTCATCTGTGGGCACATGGGGACAGACCGCTCCTGAGCCATTAAGATTTCTTACTTGAAGAGCGCCCAGCCTTCCTGGGCTCCTCTGTCCTTCAGAACTGCCTCCCAAGGGACTCTGCCAACCAGTGTCCTGAACAGCTCAAAGTCAGCCCTCCTGAAGTCCAAGACAGTGGTTTTACTGGTCCCCTTCCTGACTTCGCCAAGTATCGAGAACTCTACAATTTTGTGGTCACTCTGCCCAAGACAGCCCCTGACCACCACATCTCCCACCAGTCCTTCTCTGTTAGTGAACAGAAGGTCTAGAGGGGCACCTCCCCTGGTAGGCTCACCAACCAGCTGCATCAGGAAGCTATCTTCCACGCTCTCCAGAAACCTCCTGGACTGCTTTCTCTGGGCTGTGTTGTGTTTCCAGGATATGTTTGGGAAGTTAAAGTCCCCCACAAGAACAAGCGCTGATGATTTCGCAACTTCTGTCAGCTGTCTGTAGAACTCCTCATCCATCCCCTCATCCTGGTTTGGCTGTCTATAACAGACCCCCATCAGGATGCTTGCCTTGTTGGCCTTTCCGCTGATCCTAACCCATAGCAACTCCACCTTATCATTCCCAGCCTCAAGTTCGATGACATCAAAACACTCACTAATATAGAGAGCCACTCCACCACCTCTTCCGTGCTGCCTGTCCCTTCTGAAGAGCCTATACCCAGACATTGCAGCACTCCAGTCATGAGAGTGGTCCCACCACGTTTCCGTGTTGGCAACCAAGTCATAGCTCACGTGCTGCACAATGGCTTCCAGCTCCTCCTGCTTGTTGCCCATGCTGCATGCATTAGTGTAGATGCACTTCAGGTGAGCCTTTGCCTTCTCCCCCAGCCTAGCCACTGTTCCCCCTGGCACACCTCCAACAAGCTTTGTTTCATCCCCCTTCCCCTTCTTACCTAGTTTAAAGCCCTCTCAATGAGCCCTGCCAGCTCCTGGGCTAGGATCCGTTTTCCCCTTGGGGACAGTTGGGACCCGTCTGCGGCCATCAGGCCGGGTGCCAAGTAAAGCGCCCTGTGGTCGAAGAACCCAAAACTTCTGTGTTGGCACCAGCCTCTAAGCCATGCGTTTATCATGTGGGCTTTGTGTGTCCTCTCTGAACCCGTCCCTGCCACTGTAGGAATGGACGAAAACACCACCTATACTCCCACTCCGTCCACTAACCGTCCCAGCCCCCTGAAGTCCCGTTTGATAGCCTTCAGGCTTCTCTAGTCAGTGTTATCACTGCCAGCCTAGACTATCAGTAGTGGGTAGTAATCGGAGGGGCAAACCAGGCTGGGAATCCTTCTGGCAACATCCCTGACCCTGGCCCCAGGGAGGTAGCAGACTTCCCTATGGGTAGGGTCAGGCTGACAGATAGGGCCCTCCGTTCCCCTGAGAAGGGAGTCGCCCACAGCGATCACTCTTGTTTCCTTTTTGCTGGAAGCAGTCTTGAGGCGTGGAGCAGACTTCCTCTCCCTAGGCTTCATGGTTAAACTTCCACACCCTCATCCACTTCTCTCTCGAGCTCCAGGGCCTCAAAACTGTTGCATAAGGGCACCTGGGAAGGTGGGGCAGGTGGGGGGGGGGCGTTTCCTGCAATGTCAAGCAGGAACCTGTCTCCATTCCTCCTCAACTCCTAGGTCCCCTCTCTCTGCCCGACAACGACCGGGCAGGGGGTCCACCCCCATTTGGGGAGTCTCACCATAGTGCCTCTCCTTCAGGCCTTGCAGGGAGTTGCTCCACCAGTCTATCTCCCTCTTACACTCCCTGATGGCCCTCAACCTCTCCAGCTCCTCCTTGAGCTCTGCCACCAGGCGAACCAGGTCATCCACCTGCTCGCACCTCACACACACGGTATCTCTGCCTCCTTCAGATGGCAGCAGCAGGCTCTGGCACTCCCTGCACCCAGAGACCTGAACTGCCGCATTTTGGAGCGGGCAGTCTGTCTGGGTGGCTACAGACTGTCTAGCGCGAGCTCTCTGCCTAGCGAGGACCATAGTGGCCTAGCTAGTGCTAGACAGCCGTTAGGTGAGTTGTTATGGGGAGGGGGGGGGGGGGGGTGCTCTGCCCTCCCTTCTTGCCCTGCCTGCGCCAACTGCCGCACCCCGCCTTTCTGACGCACCCCTCCCTGTTTGCCCGCCCTGGTTGCTCGCGCTCCCCAGGGGTGGCCTTTGAGTGGCCGGGGAGGGGGCGCTGCTGGCTCCGCCTGCGCCTCCTCAACGTCCCTCATGAGGGCTGCTGGGTCGTGGTGCCTCCCTTGGCTGCCTCAAGTGGCCTCGGTGCTGGGAAAATAGCCTTCCTGTCCCAATCCCCCGCTCTGCTGCAGAGCACGTCTGCCCCGGAGCCGATCACCTCAGCAAGGAACTTTGCCATTTTGTTTAATGTAAAATGTCTCTACTTTCTGTCAAGGGAAACAGTTATTTCTGGAGCATTCTACTTAACGTACAACTGCGCACATTTCTGACCTGTGAATTTACATTTTAATTCAAATATACTACTGTTGGAATTCATCTGGCCAATGCTAAAAAGTCACCTTGCTGTTTGTTTCCCCACGACTATGTGGAAATAAGTGGATCCGTACAGGAAGACGTTTCAGGAGACAGGAAACAAGAGAAACTGAACCGTAGAATCATTTACGTTGGAAAAGACCTATAAGATCATCAGGTTCATTCATCAACCTAACGCTACCAAGTCCATCACTAAAATGTCCCGAAGTGCCACATCCATGTGTCTCTTAAATACCTCCAGGGATGGCAATGCCACCACCTCCCTGGGCAGCCTGTTGCAATGCCTAACTGCCCTTTTATGAAGAAATTCCTCCTGGTATCCGATCTAAACCTGCCTTGTGCAATTTGAGGCTGTTTCCTCAAGTTCTATCACTTCTTGTCTGAGAAGAGTTCAACACACCTCACTGCAGCCTCCTATCAGGCAGTTGTAGAAAGCAGTGAAGTCTCCCCTCAGTCTTCTTTTGTTCAGATTGAACAGCCCCACCTCCCTCAGCTGCTCCTCATAGGTCTTGTTTTCTAGTCCCTGTTCCAGCCTTGTTGCTCTTCTCTGAAGGTATTCCAGCACCTCAGTGTCCTTCTTGTCATGAGGGGCCTAAAACAGAACACAGTATTTGAGGTGTGTACTCAACAGTGCCACATACAGAAGGACGATCACTTCCCTAGGTCTTGCTGGCCACGCTTCTGATAGAAGCTAGGATGGCATCGGCCTTCTTGGCCACCTGGGCACACTAGTCAGCTGGCTGTTGACCAGCACCCTCATTTCCTCTTCTGCTGGGCAGCTTTCCAGCCACTCTTTCCCCATCCTGCTGCATGAGATTGTTATGGCCCAAGCATAGCACACAGCATTTAACCTTGCTGAATGTCATGTCAATGAGTGTAGCCTATGAATCTAGCCTGTCCAGATTCTTCTCCAGATCCTTCCTCTCCTCAAGTAGATCCACGCTGCTGCCCAACCTGGTGTCATCTGCAAGTTTGGTGAGGGTGCACTTGATCTCCTTATCAGAATTGTTGATAAAAAATATTAATCAAAACTGGCCCTAATACTGAGCCCTGGGGATCACTTATGACTGGCTGCCAGCCAGATTTAGCTCCACTCACAATGATGGTTTGTGCCTGGCCATCCAGTCAGCTTTTTAACCACTGAACAATACATTCATCCAGTCCATGAGCAGCCAGTTTCTCCAGGAGGATATTGTGGGAGATAGTATCAAATACTTGGCTAAAGCCCAAGTAAACAACATCCACGGTATTTCCCCTGTCACAGAATCACAGAATGTTTGAGGTTGGAAGGGACCTCTGAAGATCATCTAGTCCAACTCACTGCCAAGCAAGATCACCTAAAGCACATTGTGCAGGATGTTAAGCATGTCATCTCGTCATAGAAGATCAGGTTAGCCAAACAGGACCTGCCTTTCATAAACCTATGCTGACTGAACAAGAAAAAGAAAGATGGAGTCTTTTGGAAAAGGGATAAAAAATTATTATGAAAGAAGAGGATAATATTTTTTTCACAGTTCCTGAGGCAGGGAAAGAATTCAACTTACTGTCAATTTTGTGTTGCAACATTTGATACTGTTGTGGCACCAACCAAAAGAAATCTATGATCTAAATGAAATCTATGATGGGTGATTTATCCATGTCTGTCTACCATTTTTAAGTTTTAATATTATGAAATGTAAACCTATCATATTGTTTTTTTCTTATGCGGTATAATAATATTTCCTTGCATATTCGATAGCTTGCCACCAGTGCTTGTCTGGTGGAACATTGTTACAAAATTTAGAGAAATCAGTATGCTTCTTCCATGCTTTTTGGAGGTATTAAAATTCATTGAATAACAATATTTACAATCAAAAGCCCCAGATAAAAATGAAAAACAATTTTTCACCTTAGTAGTAATAAAGGTGCATTTTGCTTTTACTCACCTTTCTGCATTACCCTCCCTTCCTCACACAGTCAGCAGGGTCACCAAATCAAGATATTTTACCTACATCCCAGAGAAGGTTCTATGGTAAAAATAATTACAGTTGGAAGAATATGGTTTATTCCACTTTTAAAGAAGAGTAGTTTCTGTAGTAAATGCCGTAAAATGGCTCTTGTTCACAGGACAGAAATAGATTCAGGAAGAGAGATGTCCTGTCAAGCCAAAGCAATACGCATTAGCCACACAGGAATGATCAAGCTGGACAAGTTTGGACCTCAAGGGTAACTTCTGCACCATTTTGAAAGGTTTTTGTTTTCTTTGAGGTGTATGCTGTGTGCTTTGGTGAATTTCCCAGCACATTTGAAGTTGTGCTGTGATAAAATTTATGCAAATGGTGAGTCTTTCTGTTTCAAGGTATTATCTCTGTTAACATCTGGTTCTGTAAAGAACAGTAACATATTCTGAGAGACAAGCATCTTCCTGCAAGACCCCTATTATAAGGAAGCTTTAATTGAAAAACTGCTACTTCAACAGTAAGAGATTTTTTTATCACTGGTTTTCTACAAATATTTGGTCGTAGATTTGTGTCCATAAATTTTGTTTGTGCATTACTCTAGAAAGAACAGATTTTTGAAGATTTTAAGGATGTTGCTGGAAGTAATTTTCCATTTTATGAATTACTGGGGACACAGGAGGGCACTTATTAAATCTACCTGCACATGTTCTCAGTGGCCAAATTATCATTTAATAGCTGTGTGCTTAATTTGACACCCAAACTAAAGCAGAAAGAATCTGAAAAGTGCTTTTGCCCTCTGAAAAATGTATGTAGATTGTGATGGAAAAGTGATCAGAAATGATCAGAATAAAAGGGGAAATACCTGTGGTTTCAGAGCAGTGTTAGTAGAAGGCAGATGCTTGAATTGATGGTACTGCAACTTGGTATTAGGGCATGATAATGAGTCAGAATAGACCCTTACCTCATGCTTGCAAGTTAATTGGCATAGAGTTTAAGATTAAATGGAACTACTTATGACTTCGTAAAGATGGTCACCAATTTCATTTTAAGTGTCCTTATCTAATTTCTATTTCTTGTTTTCTTTTTGTATTTGGCAATGTACAAGTTCATACCTGTGAAGGATATGACAATACCTTATTAATAGGTAATATCATCCTTCAAAATGAACACACTTGTCATCGGTGCTTCTCTACCTTTCTTGACCATCACATAGTGTAATATTGTGAGATTTTTCTGTAATGAGTAAGTAATGTCACGTGAACATTTTACATCAGGAACAGGTGTTGTGGTTTAACCCGGCCAGCAGCTAAGCACCACGCAGCCGTTCGCTCACCCTCCCACCTCCCTCTCTGGGATGGAGGAGAGAAACGGAAAAGTGAAACGAGAGTTGAGATAGAGACAGATTATTAAGAGAAAACAGCAACAACAACAACAACAATAATAATAATAATAATAATTTGGGTCAGCTGTCCTGGGTCTGTCCCCTCCCAGCTCTTGCTGCACCCCCAGCCTGCACTGGCAGGACAGAGCAGGAGTGAGAAGCTGAAAAGTACTTGGCTTGGTACAAGCATTGCTTTGCAACAACCAAAACATCGGCATGTTATCAGCATTCTTCTCATCCTAATCCAAAACACAGCACTCTACCAGCTACTAGGAGGAAAATGAACCCTGTCCTAACTGAATCCAGGGCAACAGGCTTTAAGTTCTTACTAAGTACTTTGGATTTTTAAAAATGCAAGAGAAAGAAGAAAGGGGGGGAAGGTTCTTCCCATATATATTTTTTTTTTTTTTTGGGGGGGGGGGGGAAGGCAGAATGAGCAAGTAAAAAAATATTGTCATTAATGATGTTCTCTTCTTGTTAGAAGAAGCATGTGAAAGAAAATAATTCTACTAAGCTTTGCCTTAGCTGCAGTCACATGCAACTAGTAGCATTTTATAGGTTTCTGAACAAAATAATTTTCTAAAAAGTATTAATGCATTGAATATGCAAAGGTTAGCATTTGTGTTGGTGAAATATGCACAATTAATTGAATTTAAAGAAAAAAAAAGTGCAAGAACAAGTGCACTTGACGTATAGATTATAATCTGAAACATCTGAAATGGTTCTGTAATAACTCTACAACAGTGCTTTATTCTTTAACAACCCTTTCAGTTTTTTGGCCAGCTGGGATGATCTGATAGGGAGAATGGAAAAATAGAGAACAGTGGAATCATCGGGGCAAAGGGGTACAATGAATGATACCGCCAGTCACTGCCATGTTCTCACAGGTTTTTTTCATTGCACTGAACTGTAATACAGTTGTTTAGTTGATTTAATTTATTCTGTTTTATTCCATTATTCTCCAAAATACCAAGGTCCCAGAACCTATCAAGATACTAGGCAGACTGAAGAAAAAACAAACAAACAAACAAACAAACAAAAACAGCACATGTGGACTGTGGATACTTCTGTGTTGTACCACGTATGTTTTTGGTTTGTAGGATCACCTTTAATGAGGTGAGGCTACATTTCATCTTACTTAAAGCAATGTGAGATTTTAGGCAATGTATCAAAGGATGATAAAATATATTGTCTGCTTGTTTTTATCTTTGCATATAAATGCCTTAGATGTGGAAAGCCTAGTGATGTGTTGCGGTTCTTGCCACTGCATGCTTTGTAATAGGAAATTGAAAGAAATATGTATTCTTCGGTGTATTTCAGGCTTTCAAATCCAGTATTTGAAATAATGGTTATGGCTTAAGATGAACGTGTTGCTGCTCATGGTAACATAGAACATGGCTTTGCTAAATATTGAGTAACTAAACAGAAGAGATATCCCCCAAAGCTTTTATTTTTCATTTTATTTGCATTTATTTTATGCCCTGTGATTATTGGCAGTATATGCAAGTTGCTTGTCAGATGGGGTTGGTTGTGTTTTGTTCCACACACACACACCCTTCAGGAGTGTCATTTTCTTTGCAATTGGCTATTTCTGTGCACAAATTATCGTGTTTTTTTTGTTTGTTTGTTTGTTTTTTATAAAATTTAGTCACGAGAATGTGTATTAATTATAGGCATGCAGTTCTTTATACAAAGGTGATTTCTTCAGAAAACTTGTTTCTTGAAGGAATATTTTGCTTTTCATGTGTGGGAGTGGGAACAACTGCTTTTAATACAGAGTCTGAAGCATCTGATTAGAGGATTGTAGGGCTATCCATGGTAGTCCTAATCCATCGTGAATTTGTTGTTCATGCATTGTGCAGAATGTCATGCAAAAGTTTTATATATATATATATATATATATATATATATATTACATTTTCTGTGCTGTTATATTAAGATCATTTAGATTTCACGGAAGTGAGGAGAAGCTTGTTTTTCCTTAGCATCTATGAGGTTATGAAATTGTTAATGCAGTATTTATCTGAAGATAATCAGGTCAGCTTTTTATGAGGCTGGCAAAAATTACTAATAAAAATTGCACATAGTGTTCTGGAAAGAAAAGGGAGACAATGCTTTTGCAATTAAAAATAGATGTTACCAGCTGTTTTATAGATTGGTCACTGGGGCTCTAATGTGGGATAATTAACTCTACCTTACATAAGGTAAATTATGTTCTCACCCTTTGGGTACTGCTAATGAAAGGCCCTTTAGGAAAATGTAAAATGAACTGCAGGATCAATTTTTAAGTCTGTCTGGTGCTGTTTACTTTAGCTACCACATTACCTTATGCCAAAGGGAGTATAAGCAAGCAAATAACTATCCTTTATTCAGACATACATAAACACAAATGTGCAGAGCATGCAATTTGAGTCTACCTCTAGAGCATTTAGCAGCTTCTTAGTGTCTGCTGAGATACATTTAAAAATCCATAGATTTCTGGTGGAACCATAGTAAACTTTGGCGCGTCCAGGTCTTTTAATATATTTATCCCTCACCCCCACAAAGGCAGGAAAATATAACAGACTTTACAGAGAGTCTTCAGTCACTTATTCCTGAATACACAAAAAGTTTCTAGAAGGCAAATGAACTTTACTGAGGTTTAGTGCCACCACTAGACCACCAAATGAGGAAGTGAGATTGGATAAAAGTGTATAAAAATGTCCTGGGACTGGTTTGTCCTCTTGGATTAAATCTGAGAGAAAAATTAGCATTACTGGGGGGCGGGAGGGAACTGCATGCTCTGGAGTTCCCTGAGAGGACCATTTTAAGCTTTTATATCATGTTGGCTTTATGTGCGTATGCTTTTCTCATCTGAACAGGATGGGCATTAATAATATGTTACCTCTGAATTACATGGATGATTTAACTTGTGATGGATCCAGTGCTTTTATTAGTTGTGAAAGCTCCCTGAGAAATTATTCATAATTCAGATATAAATTGAAAGAAGAAATAATAATGCAATAAATAGTTCTATGAGATGCAACAAAGCTTGACATTTCTAAAAGAAACAACCTTAACTATATAGTAACATGTAGTTTTAAATATAAAACCTATGACAATTGCAGGTAGCTGTATGACAATTGCACTAATCATGTAAAATAAATAATTGGAAGCAAGCTTACAAAATCAACATTTTCATTAAGTTATGACTGCAGAGGTCCTTTAATGTTAGCTGAAATGATCATGGCAATTGTTTGAACAGTCAGGGTTTTCTTTCCATTGATTGTATACTTTTTTTTGCTGTGGATGTATAAGTATTTCAGGCTCCCAAACTTCAAGATACTTCTAGCAGTTAAAATGTGAAATGCATCTTTAGTGCCATTGTTCTCAAATGCTCATTGTCTGAGTTATAGGCGAGTTTAATTTTTTTACTATATTCAGCTGGACCTCAAGAGAATCTTTGCTTTAATTAGTAAATTGCTTTTCAGTTATGTTTTTGTTGTTGTTGTTTTGTTTTATTTTGTTTTCATAAACTAATAATGGTTAAGTTTGTACTGCACTGTCGTGCTTACCCATCAGCTTTCCATCAAGACACCACCTCACTTGCTGTGAAGGAAGGAAACCAGCCAGTGAGTAGTACTTAAATCCAGAGATGCTTATTCAGCACTGAAATACAAGGCTATAAAGTTGATGCATGAAAAGATTCAGATTCTTCAGCATACTTCGCTGGTATTGAAAGCTCTTAAAAGCCTCAGATGCACCACCGGTATGTCAGCCATCACATGTCCTAAGAGATGCCTGCATGTTTGTGTGCCATGAACCAGCCAATATCACTGAGCAAACCTGACTCACTAGCAGTTATTTGTGCAGCAAGAGTCAAAATTACCACTTGTGCTGAGGGATCTTAGCCCATATGGCTTCGGATTCCCTGATGTGATTTCATTTCAATATGAATAGTCTTCGCACTGTCTCTGGATGTTGTGTAAGCACTTCTTTTTCTTCAACAGTGTTATCCTTATCCAGCAGTTACAGCAACTTCTTTGCTTCTTTACAAATTTGGGGATGACTGTTGCTGAACCAGCACTTTGGCAACAGTAGCTCTATCCACTGCTGTTGTTTGGTCATAATAAGAGCTATGGGTGCTCACCAAGACACTCACCATTACATTTACATTAGACTCTGCCAAACAGACCATTACAAAATCTCCATCTCTCTGAAGAAAATGGAAAATGTGTGAAGCCACATCCAGTCTATGGATATGTGAAGCCTTGCTCAAATTTTGCCCAAGAGGAAGAAGGATTGCATTTTTTTAAGTTGTTTGTTAATCTCAGTGCAGAAATTCAGAAAACAAATGTGTTTCAAGTAGTGACTGAGTCATGTTTCTGAGACTTCAAAACAAGTTATTACTGCCTTAAGGTCCCCACTGTGTAGGACTGGTGCATGAACAATGAGTCAAAGGAAAAGAATAGTCTACTTTCCCCAGATACCTGAAACTCTTTGAAAAGTGGTGTGCACGTGCCTTCTATGCCCTTTGTTAGTGTACAATGTACCTCATTTGGAAGGCTGAAAGAAAATCATCCCTTCATGCTGCTGGCATAACATATGCAAGTTTTTCTGGGCTGCTAGCAAAGGGTTGTGAACCCAAGAACATAGAAGAGTGTACCTCTCCTTCAAGGTAAATATTTCTGTTTCTGCTTCTGGTCATTCTACTAAGCTGTACTGTAAGGTGTGGCAAGTCTTAGTTTCTCTGTCTACAAAATGGCTCTAAGAATACTTAGCCAATGTTATTTGACACTCGGTTGAGGTTTACAAGCTTGGATGAATGGATTTAAGTGCTGTGATATTCTGCAGAGGTCAGTTTGAAAGCTGCAAGTTCAGAACAGTGTAATTGAGCAACTGCTGCTCTGTCACAGGTATTAGATCACATGATTGAATCAGCATACCCTACTCAGTATAGTAGAAATGTCATTTGTAGTAGAACATTATCATAGGATTAATGTCTCCTGCTTTGCAAATAAATGGCTTAGCTGTGCCTTGGCATTTAATAGCAGCAGGAGACCATTATCTTCTAACAATACACTATTTCACTGGCATTATCTCTTAAGTAACACAATATTACAGAAATAAATTGTCTAGGCGTGTTTCCTTCTACACATGCACACAAAAGAAACCCCACACATGTAAATCCAAAATTTATGTAGCTAATTTCTGTTGATCTTCTGAATCTTCCCTTCATTGAGACGGGATTGTGAGCAAGGACAGGCCCAGAGTGGTGGTGGTGTTTTTTGTTTGTTTGTTTGTTTGTTTGTTTTCAGGAAAGTTTTCATATGTTTTGAACAAAATTAAGAAGGGCAATCTTTGTTGATGCTTTCAGGTGGGGGGACAATGACACTCGACTGAAAACTTTAATTACAAAACCACACAAGCTACTGTTTTGGAAGACAGATTACTGAATGACAGAATTCATTCCCCACTACATAAGGTTCTTGGTTCTGCCATGGGTTATGTGATACCAGCATGCCTCTTCCTGCAATAATAGATCATAGCAAGAGCAAATAAAAATCAAAATGCAAACAGCTAATTAGAATGAATACGTAGGAGTATCCAAACATCAGTATATGAGGAGGAACCGCTGAATATCCTTGATCTCTACAGGGGGGAAAATAAACCAGTCATGGTTTGATTTCCCTAGATATTAAAAACCATCCGTTACAGTCGCTTTGTCACAAGCAAGTTTCGGCATCTTTGATTTGACATACATGCTCCAGTTAAATATTTCCAATGCATAATAATGCCGTTCTCTGTCTAGAATAGTAGATAGAAAATGCTGTCTTGCATAACCAGAAATGCATAATATTACGATGTGTTTACGGACAAGCAGTTTGCTGCTAGATCTGTTTAGTTAGGTGTTTCTTTTTCACATTTGGAAAGGCTTTCTGGCTCTAAGTTTTCCAGTTTTGTCCTTCAAAATGCATTCTTTCCAACTTACAGAGGCCTTAAGTCTACCTATTGTGAAACTGTGATGTAACACAGGTCTACATTGTAACAGGTATGTTATGTTGTTCTTGTTTTTGATATGATATGACTGTTGCTAGTGTTGAACAAAAACCTTTAAGTATTATTGTACTCTAATAGACTATCACAGAGAAGAGGGAAGGACTTTTCAGGGTGTTCCTTAATGTTATTCCAGCTAATGTTTTCCCAGAAGTTAGGTTCTTTTGTATTCATAAGCCAATTTTATGCAACTTAGAGGCATAGTAAAAGATAGGAAGAATTTCTAAACAGCTGAGAGGTGAACTTGACTGCTCTAATTACCGCATGTCTAGTCCAATATGCTAATATGTAACAAGACCAGAATCAAAGCTCTCCACTCACTTAGATCCTCTGCTTGTCTGACTGCACAATCACACAAACTCTTGTACTGAGTTGGTACATTTCCATGAGAAATCTTAAAATACTTGCTACTGAACTAGCAGTGCTGGTTTTCTGATAACCATTTTAAAAACTAAACAGATGGACACCTCACAGCTAAGAATAATTCTGAATTCTATATCTGCCTGGTGGACAGATAAGTGAATCAGAGAAATCCAAGGGAAGAGAAGTCATTTTTTCTTTGAAATGCTAGGTGACATAAATTCTCAAAACATTGTTGAAGGCTATGATGTGAACACTATATCTAGTCACTGTATCTTCCTTCATAGGAAGAAAGAATAATAAAATTAGCGTAATAATGTAAACTGAAAGGCTGTATTAACCCCATAAAATGTTATGAGCTGCTATGCTCAGATTGACCAGATGGACATGAAGGAAATCATAGTATCTAAACGTTGCATGAAGATGGAATAATAATCTAAGAACAAGGTATAATGTATTAATGAATATATTGCCAGCATTGAGGGACGTATATTTTTTTCTACGGTTAATAGAGGTGTGAAAATAATGCACGTTGGTCTTTAAAGAAGAGAATATTCTTTTCAATTACCATTCCTAAATGTAAAAGTTTGAACAACATCCATCACGGTTCTAAGTCATGTAAGACCAAGAGTTAATGTAGAGTTAATGTAGTTAATGTAGAGTTAATGTAGTTCAACCCTTATGATAACGTGTCTTCTCTAACAGGAAGGAAAAAAACATACGAAAGCCAATGTACTTTCTTCACTCTGAGAATAAAATGAAAAAGTTCTGAGAGCAAAATAAGATCGCTATAATCATTTGTGCAGGCTAATACAGTTTTCTGTCATGGCATGAAACTTCAATAATAAAAATTAACAGAATATTTAGGTACTACAAAAAAAAAAAAAAAAAAAAAAAAAGGCAACAAACATTTTCTTTGTGGGATTCTGCCTTAGAGTTTTTGCTCCGAAGTACAATTTGAGTGGCTGGTTATTTTGAAACAAAATTTTGGCAGACATCACTTTGCCATTTGTTTTCTATTGCCAGACAATACTGAAGAGCAAATTAGTCATATTGTATTATCAGTAATCAATTTATATGACCAGCATGGAAGAGGAAGCCCAATATTCAGACTGCATTTGCAGATCTTTTAAAATATTGACAGTTAATAGGGAATAGTTTATTCAAATTCTCAGGAAAATCTTCTCTGTGATGTGATTAGCATACTTAAATACCCATGACTATGATTGATTCAGAATGTGGTATAGCAGAGTATGAGCTATGAATAAGCAGTAACAGTTTACTGAAACAAAAGTTTCATAGGAAAATTAAGATATTGCTTTATTGCATTATTAGCTCCAGGTATAAATTGAATTTTACCTCTGAAGTAAGAGTAAAAAAAAAAAAAAAAAAAAAAAAGGAACAAAAGAACTCTTACAGGTGCATGCACAACTCTAGCACAAATTAAATTATACCTTAAACTCATGTTGTCTACTGTGTCAAAATATCTGGGCTAAAGCACAATTATTCTTAGCACTAGAATGGAAAGACACGTGTTCTCTGCTGCTGAAAGATGATAACAAATAACTTGTATTCTGCACCATCCTCTCCAACTGCAGCAAGGCCAGCCTCTGAGCTGCATGAGAATTATGTGTATTAATGGTAGAATGAAGAGAAACATTGATTGGATAATGAAAATGCTAGCCTATTTACTATGAACAAAGTCCCTGAAGGATCATCTGTTAGGTAGCTACATTTTTAATGACATGACATTAGGGAATTGTGTTACCTAATTTCTTGATGCTTTAACAATTTAGCTATACAAAAAATATTCACTTCATATTTTTGAAGCAGTATACAACAATGTAAGTATTATATAAAATCATTGTGTTTCATTTCAAGTATTCTCTAAAATTTGTTGGATACTCGAGGTGGGGAAAAAAATTTCTAAGGGTTGCTTAAAACAAAATGAGGTAAATTCACAAATCTGTGACATACCACTGGCACCTTTCTTTCCCAGCTTCTTTTTAGCTGACATTAGGAAGCGAATTACCATTTTATTACAGTATTATATAGTCTTAAAACTACAAACTAAATGAATTACAGTAATCTGTGATTTTTCTGATAGTAGCCTGAATTCTTCAGGTGGGAAACTAGGACACGAGACACATAAGTTTATGAGAAGTGAACAAATTTTGCCTATCTTTCTGAGTTTTTCCTCTTCTTTTTTGATTTAGGGGTCTCAATTGAGATAATTCTCTGCTGCTTGTGTGATGGCATAATGTCCTGAGAAGAACACTTTTCCGTAAACATTTGTTCCATAAGTAATTTTAACTAATGTCAAATACTTATGAATCATCCTCTTATCACTTACCAAAAAAAAAAAAAAAAACTTTTAGTCTTCCATCTGCTTCTCCTTAATTTTCAGCTTTATTACACATGCAATTACAATTTTCATTCTAAATAATTCACGATACAGTTCATTTCACACAGAAGGTAAATGAATAAAAAATTGTTTTCTTTGGTATTAACCTGACAGTTTTCTGTGCATGACTGTTGGCTGGGAATACTAGATTTCAACATCCAGGCTTTTACAAACCACAAGTTTTAGTATTAATAATAGATAATATGTATGAGTATTGTGTAAATTTTATACAATGGTTAGAATCCGAATCCTATCTTGCCTGATTTTACCCGTTGACTGATTTTTTTTTTTCATCATCTGTTCTGTTCTAAGCAAAGTGACTGATTATATTGAACTAAGATTAATGCAAAAAGTTGCTTTTGTGCTACAAATAAGTATGGACCACTGACTAGCCTGACATTTACTTTTTGATCAGAAAGTTCCTGTGAGACTTTCACTATTCTTGATCACAGGATATAAAGACAAAAACAATTTTTGTCAATGACAATAGCAGAAATAAATTTTCTCACAAAATATAGGCTGTCCTATCTGAAAAGGGAGTTAAGAAGGAACTTAAATCATCAGCAGATTACTGAGCAGTGGTTGATTTAAGGTTCTTCCTTTTGGTTTGAAGCACCTGATTGACATATCCCCTCCCCCCCCCCCCTCCCCCCCTCCACAAAAAAATGTGTTGGGTTGCTCAAAGTTCAGTATCATGCAGGGAGTTTCTGAATGATGGTCACTTCCTGATTTTAAAGCAAGTGTTAATGGGCAAACTGATAGAATATATAGCGCACCCTCTAAAATTGCATAACAAATTAGTTCCTATGTAACATGTGAGATCTAAATTTTTGAGTGGGCATTTCTTTTTGTGTTGCCATTTCCAATGCAATGAAAATCCATAGTGTAGTACTGTTAAAGTGTCATAATGTTCTTGAAGAAATATACTTAGTAATTAAATAGTGTGTTTTTTCACCTTCATCAAGGTAGAAGATGAGGGTAAAACTCAGTAACTCTCAGAGTGATGTAATCATAGAAATTAAGCTCTGTGGTATGGAGTTGTACATTTCTGAAATTATCCAAATATTTACAAGTATGCATCTTAAATACAGCTGAATGCAGAGATAAATTTGTTCTTGTTAAGAAAAAAAATTCTATTGAGATGTTTTATGGCAGTGTGGTGTCTTCTTTTTAAATCACACTCCTTGCATAATAATACTTGTGTAGGGATTTGGAAGAAATTTATGCTAGGGAATCAAAAGGATATTTATTGCTTATTAGACTGTTTAATGGTTAATTTTCTGACACAGCAATGTAAATAAAATGCAAATGAAATGAAAAATGAAAATTACTTCTAATGGAATAGGGTATGTAGAGGCTTTCCTTGCATCTAGATCTAGAGAATGGAATCTAAATAGAATCTTAAAATCAAATAAAATCTTAAGAATCCTCTTATAAACAGCCCATGAATGTATCATCAATTCAGGGAAGCTCAGGATTGTGACCATCTGTATAAATAGTCTTACATAATTGTACCACATTTTTTTCATAGTCCAACATTGGAGTTTGATAATTTTACTTGGTATAGGATGACTAAACTATGTGAAGTTTTATGCCTAAAATCTTTGGGCCTTCATGTAGATACAAAAATGAACTTTTTTTTTCCCCGTGTTTTCAACTGTTTTATTTTTTAAATCCTTCGCGTATTCATTTGGGAAAATGCTCAAAGCACCTTTGGAAAATGCTGCTGAAGGATATGCTTAGTTTTAGGTACTTAATCTGCTATACATTTTTTTTTCTTTTCCTGTTTCACCTAAACAGTCTTTAATTCTCATAGGTTTTGAGAACAACTTCAGTGTTTCATTTTCCTTGCTGAACAGTTCAAACAAGCAGATACTAAGATTCACATTTCAATGAGTTCCTAAATAAGTGTGTTTGAGAGCGCATGCAACACAGCTTTAATTCATTAATTCTAAACTGCTATAGATAATCACGTTACGCCAGAGGCCAGCTGAGGTCTAGCTTGACTTTTTGAACACTGTAGAAATCGGGAGATAATTTAAGAGGAGTACTTAATTGTAATATTTGGTGACATTAATAACAAGTTGTCTAATACAAGAAATTAAGCAATTAATTTAGGATGTACTTGTCTTGATGTTCAGATGTTCAGTAAGCACAACAATCTTATATCCATTCTGTTGCCTCCATCTCACAATGGAGAATTAAAAAAAAACAAAAACCTTAGAATCTTGCAATGTTTCTGTTAGGTAAGACTGAGTTAGAATATGAGTATTTGTGCCTGGGCGCTGGTGTTTTAGAGATAGCAATGCAATACAATTTACTCTGCATATCATAGTATAATATAGCAAATGGGAACAGAATTTTGGTACAGGTGAAGAAATATTGCGTCAAGTAACAAAGCAAAAAACAATACAGAATTTGTAGTGGAGATATAAATCAAAATTTCAAGTCAATTTGGTATGCAAGTGGTAAGTGATAATACATCAGACAGTAAAATAAATGAAGGCATTTAGAGGAAGAGAACATACGTGGTGGTTCTGAAATGCTATTTGAAATGAATGGTCACTGTTTTGTTTATTTTTGAAGGCTTTTTAAAAATATATTAGGATTGACTTAGGCGCTGGGATAGTAATGGATTGAGGCAGTATAAATGTCTGCAGCAAGACCTATAGAATTTTCAAAATCCTATGCATGTTCATAATTCTAAATTGGTGTGTTTAAAAAAAAAGGTACATTCTCATATTTTAGACATCAAGTCAAAACGAAAAAAAATTTTAATCTGTATTAATGGTTCTCAGTCATTATACTGATACATCTATCATCTATTCTTACTTTAACTGATTTTTAACTTAAGTTATACCTTAAATTTAAACAGTATAATAAATGGCACATTTGTCTCAAAATAATAGTACTGCTAATATCTCTTCAATAATAAAGTAGTTATATGGGTTACTACTCATGTATTAACTTTTTTTTACAGTTAATTTCTTTTTCCTGTAGTTCTTCTAGAGTAATGGAAATATCAAGCTGTTAATGGTTGATTTTGGACCAGCTCAAAATAAAATCAGATAAAAAACAACAACCAAAAAATGGTCTATAAAGGAACCTAAGCCTCCTTTTCCAGTGATGTTGGGATCAAAAATGGATGCTGTTGTATCTCCTTACAAACGTGAATCTGAGTCCTTTCTCATATTGCAATTGTAGTAGCAAATTTCTGAAACTTCCATGGAAAAGGTGGTGATTGGAATTCAAGAGTAGTGCACTGATAAGCAAAACCCTATGGAACAAACTTCTGGGGTGTAAGTAACAGTGCTGAGGATTTTGTGCTGGCTTTGTTCGTAATGGGAGTGAGGAAAATGAGAGAATGAGAAATAACTGACACTTCAGTGAAACACCCTTCTTGACAAGTATAGCACTTAAGATTTCACTTTTTCAAACTGGGCAAAATCCTTTCAAAAATGAAAGTCTTAGAATTTGTATATCACTTTGACATTGTCAAGAATGTGTCACAAAATCATTTCTTTAAAAAAAAATCATAAATTTCAACTAACTATTGTATAGCAATATAAGAACACATTGTAAAGTGTTTTTGTGACTCTTGAGCAGGAAACCATGTTATTTTAAAAGAATAAATGTGTGGTAAATCAAGCCAGTGAACTGATGTATAAATGCACATGTTTCACGCATGAATTAAACATCTACAAACTAGTGGATTTTAAATCAATGTGTTCTGCTTGCCATCTACCACGTAGGGTGCTCATGCAGAAATACTGTATAAAGCACATATGAGGTAGTGGCTGGAAGTCTGAGCTATTTGAGATTTTGCTTTTTCAACACCTGCTAAAGCTGTGCTGCAGTAGTTTAAAGTCTAATCATTCAAGAGAATAAACAAAACATTTCAGCTAATGTCTTCTTGAAGTTGATAAGATTAAAATATTAAACCAAATTTTTATTGTGAAGGTACAAAGCAAACTCCAACAACCAAACAAACTCAAGACTGACCAAGCTGTCAAGAGAGACCCAGAGAGGGTCATTACTTTCAGGACAGTCTCAGAGGAGTCATAAAAGGGCTTTTGTATTTTTTTTTTATTATTATTTTTGTGTGTCCTTGAATTGTTCAAAATGGGTTTTCTTAGTAATGTGTATACATTCAAAAATATATGTGCTTACTCTGGGTTATGGAACCAAGAAGCTATGGATAGGGTATAACTGGAATTTAATGTGTTATGGAACTGTAATTTGTACAGTGCAATGGCAGTTTATTTGGCAGGGGATAACACTGAACATGTGTATGGGTATCAGTGACTGAGAGTCAATTGTGTTTTGTTTTGTTTTGTTTTTTTCTTACTGGTTTTAAATTATAAAAGAGGTGGGCAGGCACACAATTACACGTTAAGGAGAAAGTTGTTTTTATTATGGAAATACAATTACTTTGCTGGAACAATACATATATGGATACATTCTTTTTATTTTTATTTATTTTTTTAATTCAGTGCTTTAATGCCCAGAAATAAATGTTTTCCATGTCATTTCCAATTAACCTTCTACCTTTTTAGCTTTGATAAAAAGCAAACTTGTCTTGATGTTTCCAGCTGTGAAAGCAGTTGACAGAATCACAGAACTGTAGGGGTTGGAAGGGACCTTGAGATATCATTGGGTCCAACCCCCCCTGACAAAGCAGGTTCCTTGGAGCAGGCTGCCCAGGTAGGCGTCCAGATAGGCCTTGAATATCTCCAGAGAAGGAGACTCCACAGCCTCCCTGGGCAGCCTGTTCCAGTGCTCCATCACCCTCACCGTGAAGAAGTTATTTCGCATGTTGGTGCAGAACTTCCTGTGCTCTATCTTGTGGCCGTTGCCCCTTCTCCTGTCCCCACAAACCACTGAAAAGAGGTTGGCCAAATCCCTGTGTCTCCCACACTTCAGGTATTTATAAACATTGATGAGATCCCCTGTCAGTCTTCTTTTCTCCAGACTGAACAGACCCAGGTCTCTCAGCCTTTCCTCATAGGGAAGATGCTCCAGGCCCCGTATAATCTTCTTCCAGCTCTCCTCTGGACTCTTTCCAGGAGATCCCTGTCTTTTTTGTACCGGGGAGCTCAGAACTGGACACAGTACTCCAGGTGAGGCCTGACCAGGGCAGAGTAGAGGGGGAGGATCACCTCCCTTGACCTGCTGGCCACACTCCTTTTAATGCACGCCAGGATACCGTTGGCCCTCTTGGCCACGAGGGCACACTGCTGGCTCATGGTCAACCTGTCGTCCACCAGGACCCCTGTGGTGTTTTACCGTGCTAGGCAGCTGAACACCACAACTGCTCTCTCACTCCCCCTCCCCAGAGGAGGAGGGGAAGAAGTAAAGGAAAGAACAACTCACGAGTTGAGATAAGGATAATTTAATTAAAGAGGAAAAAAAAAAATATATATATATATATATATTAAGGAAATATTATTAATTAACAATTCAACTAAAGGGAAAAAGGGAAAAAAGGAAAGGGGAAAGGGAGGGGGAGAGGGAACAGCAAAACAAAACAAAACAAGTAAAGGCTATATGGAAGTGCAGAGGAAAGAAATTATTTTCTACTTCCCACAAATGAGTGATGCCTGACCACGTCCTTGAAGCAGGCCCTCAACGCACGTAGCCGGTGTTCGCGAGGAGGACAGACGTTTTCGCAACGAAAGCCCACCCCCCCCTCTCTTCCTCCTTCTTCCACCTTTTATTGCTGAGTGTGACATCATATGTTATGGAATATCTCTTTGGTTGGTTTAGGTCAGCTGCCCTGGTGATGTTTCTTTCTCACTTTTTGCCCACCCCCCAGAAGGGTTAGAGAAAGTCCTGATGCTGTGCCAGCACTTCTCAGCAGCGGACACAACACTGGTGTGATAACGCTGCTGTTCTAGCTACAAGTGCAGAGCGTGGCACTGTATGGGCTGCTGCAGGGAAAGTTAACATCCCAGCCAGACCCAGTACAACCCCCTAGGTCCTTCTCCTCAGAGCTACTCTCCAGCAGGTCGTCCCCCAGCCTGTACTGATACTTCCGGTTGTTCCATCCCAGGTGCAGGACTCTACACTTGCTCTTGTTAAACTGCATCTGATTTCTTCCTGCCCATCTCTCCAGCCGATCCAGGTCTCGCTGAATGGCAGCACAGCCTTCTGGCATGTCAGCCACTCCTCCCAGCTTTGTGTCACTGGCATACTTGCTGAGGGCAAACACTATTCCCTCATCAAAGTTGTCAATGAAGATGTTGAACAGGACCAGAACAGGACTCTGCTCTGCTGATCACCACCCTCTGAGCTTGGCCAATCAGCCAGTTTTCAACCCACCTCGCCGTCCACTCCTCTATCCCACACTTTCTTAGCTTTGCTAGCAGGATGTCATGGGAGACGGTATCAAAAGCCTTGCTAAAGTCAAGGGAGGTGACATCCACCGCTCTCCCCCCGTCTACCCAGCTGGTGATGCCATCATTGAAGGCAACAAGGTTGGTTGAGCACAACTTCCCCTTGGTAAATCCATGCTGACTACTCCTCATAACATTCTTCTCTTCCAATTGCTTGGAGATGGCATCCAGAACAAGCTGTCCTAACACCTTTCCAAGGACAGAGGTGAGACTGACTGGCCTGTAGTTTCCCGGATCCTCCTTCTTGAAGACAGGAGTGACATTGGCTACCCTCCAGTTTCAGGCACCACACTCGTTCTCCAGGACCTTTCAAAGATGATACAGAGAGCAGATCAGTGATCACCTCTGTCAACTCGCTTAGCACACGTGGATGCATCCCATCGGGGCCCATGGATTTGTGTGCATTGATCCCACTCAGACACTCCCGAACTACTCTCTCGTCAACCGGGGGAGCCCTCCATTTCCCAGACCCTTACTCCTCCCTCCAGGGGGGAATCCTCAAAGCAAAGAAAGCATTCAGTATCTCCATCTTCTTGGCATCTCCAATTACCAGGACACCCCCCTCGTTCAGCAAGGGACCCACATTATCACTAGTCTTCCTTTCACTGTTTACATACTTTAAAAACAAACAAACAAAAAGCAACAACAACAACAACAACAAAACTCTTCTTATTATCCTTTATCTCTTTTGCAAGCCTCATCTCTAGGTGGGCTTTAGCCTTCCTTGTCACATCCCTGCAGGCCCTGACAATGCTTCTGTACTCCTCCCAAGAGGACAGGCCCTTTTCCCACATTTCATAGGCCTTCCTCTTCCTTTCAATCTTGTTGATTAGCTCCTTGCTCATCCATGCAGGTTTTCTGCCCCCCTTCCCCAATTTCCTACTCTTCGGGATGCACCGATCCTGAGCTTTGAAGCAGTGCTGTTTATGTTACTTCCATTTGGTCACTGAAATACAAATGATAAAAGGCGTCTCTGCTGTATTATTTCTGATCTTTCCTGCTGTTCTTCCAGTGTTCTTCACAGAATCACAGAGTCATCTAGGATGGAAGAGACCTCCATGGAATAGTGATCCTTGAATCAGGGATTTTAACCCACTGAATATAAAACAGATTTGAATTCATTTCTGCTGTGGGTTCTTATTTATTTAACTATTTATTTTGAATATTGAATGGAGGAGGAAAATGTCAAAGTCCATAGCCACTAAACTAAAGAGTAACTGAGGAAATCAAGACACCAATCTACAATTAGTAGTATTAGTGGTTAAAATCAAACCTTCCTCTTCATATTAGCTAAACTGGGGGCATTCTGGAGGTAGAGAGACAGTAAGTATGACCTCTTACACGTGCAGATAATAAAACTGCAATGACAAATGCAAAGACATTAAATTAACGTCTTGATGACAATATAGCTTCAGTCTTACAAAGCAGAATTGGGATTGTTTACAAACTATCAGGTACTGTGGAAAGTGTAAATCAATTATTTAAATGCATAGGAAGTCCCCTGGAACAGATGGGAAACCATGAAGACTGTAATTAAAACAAACAAAAAACTCACAGAAATATCGCAGAATAGTCTAGGTTGGAAGAAACCTCCAAGATCACCAAGTCCAACCTCTGACCTAACACTAACAAGTCCTCCACTAAACCATTTCCCTAAGCTCTACATCTAAACGTCTTTTAAAGACCTCCAGGGATGGTGACTCAACCACTTCCCTGGGCAGCCCGTTCCAGTGCCTAACAACCCTTTCAGTAAAGAAGTTCTTCCTAATATCCAACCTAAATCTCCCCTGGCACAACTTTAGCCCATTCCTCCTCATCCTGTCACCAGGCACGTGGGAGAATACACCAACCGCCACCTCACTACAGCCTCCTTTCAGGTACCTGTGGAGTGTGATAAGGTCACCTCTGAACCTTCTCTTCTCGAGATTGAACAATCCCAGCTTCCTCAGCTGCTCCTCATAAGACTTGTTCTCCAGACCCTTCACCAGCTTCGTAGCCCTTCTCTGGACTTGCTCAAGCACCTCGATGTCCTTCTTGTAGCGAGGGGCCCAGAACTGAACACAGTACTCGAGGTGCAGCCTCACCAGAGCCGAGTACAGGGGGACAATCACATCCCTGGACCTGCTGGCCACACTGTTTCCTATGCAAGCTAGGATGCTGTTGGCCTTCTTGGCCGCCTGAGCACACTGCTGGCTCAGATTCAGCTGACTGTCAACCAATACTCCCAGGTCCTTCTCTGCCAGGCAGCTTTCTAACCATTCATCTCCCATCCTGTAGCGTTGCTTGGGATTGTTGTGCAGAACCCGGCACTTGGCCTTGTTGAACTTCATACCGTTGGCCTCGGCCCATCGGTCCAGCCTATCCAGATCTTCCTGCAGAGCCTTCCTAACCTCGAGCAGATTGACACACACACCTAACTTGGTGTCTGTTGTCTGCAAACTTACTGAGGATGTACTCTATCCCCTCATCCAGATCATCGGTAAAGATATTAAAGAGAACTGGCTCTAGTACTGAGCCCTGGGGGACTACACTAGTGACTGGCTTCCAACTGGATTTAACTCCATTCACTGTGACTCTTTGGGCCTGGCTACCCAGCCAGTTTCTAACCCAACAAAGCGTACACCAGTCCAAGCTAAGAGCAGCCATTTTCTTGAGATATCTGTGGGAAATGGTGTCAAAAGCCTTACTGAAGATCAGGTTCGTCAAGCAGGACCTGCCCTTCATAAACCCATGCTGACTGGGCCTGATCGCCTGCTTGCCCTGCAAGTGCTGTGTGATAACACTGAAGATAATCTGCTCCATGAGCTTCCCTAGCACTGAGGGCCTAACAGGCCTATAGTTTCCCGGGTCTACATTCCAGCCCTTCTTGTGTGTCATGCTTGCTAGCTGCCAGTCAGCTGGGACCTCCCCTGATAGCCAGGACTGCTGATAAATTATGTAAAACAGCTTGGCCAGCTCTTCCACCAGTTCTCTCAGCACCCTCGGGTAGATCCCATCCAGCCCCATCGACTTGCGTACATCTCAGTGCTGTAGCAGGGTGCCAACCATTTCCTTGTGGATTGTGGGGGCCACATCCTGCTCCCCATCCCCTTCCACCAGCTCAGGGTATAGGGTATCTAGAGAACACGTGGTCTTGTTAAAACTCACCAGTGAATAAGTCCTGTTGATTTCTAAGTGGCTCAAATAGTTGTGAGAATGACTGTGGAAATTACCAAGCAAATAACACACGTTTGCACACATATTTTGGGATAAAAATACACTAAACAGAATAGGTAGAAGCTGTAGTGTGTAGTGTCTCTAAATATTAGACAACAGAGATTTTAAAGCAAACAAATTAAACTGCAGTTATTGTGATATTAGAGTGACAGTCCTGTTTGTTTTTGTTTGTTTTGAAGCATAAGAAATTTCTTTCTAAATGCAAATTTAAATTTAATTGTTATTAAAATGTTGTTTGTGTTGATTGTGACCACACTAATTGTGAAAATAATGACATAGTACTTTCCCTGAAAATCCTTCCTGTGTTAGTTTTGTGTTGGTTTCTTGTAGCTTAAATATGAAGAATGGTTATGAAAATTAGGTGGGTTTGGGATTTTTGTTTGTTTTTGTGGGCATTGCAGCTGTTCTTTTCTAAGAATTTTTTTGTATCTGTCAGGGAGAATAGACCTTTGTAATAGAGGCACTCAAAATGGAAATTCTTCCCTGTGGGTTGTTCCAATAGGCTTTGGTATTGCTGAACCATAAACAATTTAAAGTATAATTAATGCAGGTGCAATGACTATTAAAGATGCAATGTTTTTTCCAGATTATTTTTCCCCAAACTTTTCACCGTAGAACATAATAATATTCATTTCTTTTTCATCTGAATACATCACTGATTTTCTTGGAAGTGTCTCTACGAAGTGTATTCTCTTTGCTGAAGCATTTGGCTGTCATGCAAATTGGACTTTCTATCAGTTTCCACAGGCTTGTCATCACTATGAAAGAAATGATATGTACTTATTTAAAATTGTCCTTTTACTTCAGTGCTGCTAGCTCTCTGCAGTGCCTGACATTTTTGAGAGAAGCAGCCTGTCATATCCTGGGTTATGGGGAGAGCATTTAAAATACTGAAAAGGCGTAGATGACATGGCACTATTTGTTTGTGTGTTTTGTTGTTGTTGTTGTTGTTTTTTTCATCCTCACACTCTTCACTGTTCAACCCCATGAAATATGTATGTAAGGTTAGAGGATTCAAGAGAGGAGGAGGGCAGCTGAATTGGGGTGTTTGGTCTATTCCCACAAGATTTATATGTAAGCAGAAAGGAACTACATTAGTCTGAAGTGCAGTGTGTAGCCTCCAGCGTATTAGACCATGATATATAAATGATTATAACAACATATCTGTGGGAGATTTGTACTCTCCAGAGTATATTGCTGCTTTAGAGACATCAGTTTGTCACTAACAGATTAATGAACCATTTTAGAGAACTTCTTGGAATCAGCAGGCCAGAGAGATGAAGAGTAGCAGGATCTGTGAAAGTGTTTAATAGAAACGAATTGCTGCTGGTGCTTTGTATGTGAGTGGGGAATGGCTTTAAAAATAATGGGCAGATTACTGGTGCCTGGAACTATTTCTATCTGTGCTCCCAAAGTGGGTTCATGTGATAAGAGCAAGGTGGGTATCCGGGTTTTCTACCGTTTTTAAATTATTATTATTTTTATTTATACTGAAAAACACAAGGCCAAGGAAAAAAAAAGCTAAAAAATCTAACGTGATTAGTAGTAGAATTTAGTAGTTGAATTCTTTATTTTAAAATGCTAATCCTTACAGATTAATTCTTTCCTTTGCAAACCTAAAATGACAAGGGAAAAATAGTATAATCACTCACCTGAACTTTGTCGACACTTCCAACCTGAAAACTCCACACACATATTTTGTCACACAGAAATAGAAGAAGAAGGACTCTAGATTCATTTAGAATTAAAACAGAGCCAAGTAAATAAATTGGGATATGTTATGCACAGTCCCAGGTGTTTTTCTCCTGTAAAATTCTGTTAAGCAAGCTCTTGGAGACCATTAGAGGCTAATGGAATAAGTTAGTCCAACTGTATTCCAGTTATACATTAGTAAATAAAATGTGATGCATACTGGTTTTAAACAAACAGATCTTGGAGGGATTTTTCTAAAAACTTTTCCTTCAACTCCTTTTCCTACTCTCACTTAGTCTCTATTGTTGCTCATTAGAATGTTATTTAATATGATTAAATACTACTCTGTGAGGTAAAAAAATCTTAAAATTTACTTTAAAGTTTTCATTTTTTATGGAATGTAATCTTCAGTGTAAATTATTTAGTTTAAAATGTTTCAAATATAAGATAATCGTTACTGCTTTGATAAAAAGGAATTGTAACTGAATCTTGCTAAAGGTTATTCCAAGTTCAAAGAGATAATGGGGCAGCATTCAGTGTCAAAACGAGCACTGAAGTCAGTGATTATCTCATGAATTAAAGAGTTATCTAAGTTATAAGGCATCATGTTTAGGGCAACATTTGGAAAAGCAGCTTTGTTTTTGTCCGTGTTTCTAATGCTGATATAACAGGGTACTGTAATCAAAACTATTGACTGCAATTTCAGTTAAATTTTGGAACAAAACTAAATACATTACAGCATTGTCCAGATCAATTACTAGTTTCATGCTGATGCACCTTAAAATTTTTATGACTGAATACTTTAGTCTGAGCTTTTCACCTTTCCTTACATCTTTGTCAGTAACATGGAGTTAGTACGTAACACTTGTGTAAGGCTCAAGATAGTGCCTTAGTATTGATTAACATTCATACTTAGCCCACCATTACTTATTTCTTTATTTATTTTCAACCAGTTTAAGAATGGTTATACTATAGCAAGGTTATCAGAGGAGATGTCTTTGGTCCTCTCTAGATCAAAAGTGCATTGTCACATAGGTTAATATTTTATTTTTTTAATTCGTGCAGATACAATGTCACAAGCAAAGCAAAAACTAATAGTATTCTCACCCGTGTGAGAATTCATAGGAGAAAAAAAAATCTTGAAGACCAGAAAATGTGTCTGAAAGCAAAGCAAAGCATTTTGTTATTCCATGATACAGAGGGAATATGAAGTAGTCTGACATAGGGTATTACCATTTATATTTAACAGAACAGCAGAATAGAAAAAATGACTTGAAAATGTTAAGGAAAATGAAGAATGTGTGTGTGCATGTAGGTGTGTTTGTATACGCATCTATGCTTTCCTTAGTGTGTCCACTGGGGAATTTATGTTGCAGAAAATTCTTCATTGCTAACTGAGAAAAAGATAGCTTTTTGCCTGAAAGGAAATAGTAGCAAAATAATCCGCTTTAAACAACAACATCAGAAACCTGTAAACAACAACAGAATCTGTAAACAACAACAGCAGAACCCCCCCCCCCACTCCACACACACACCAACACATTAAAACAATAAAATAATAAACCTCTAAATATAACAAAGTAATTTCCTTCATCTATATGCCCAAATAAAATATATAGTGTTTTTGTTTTTCTAGAGGTGCATCCTTAGGCAGCCTAATTAACTGGGATCACAGAAGGGACACACTTTTATTAGAATATTACATCTCTCAACAGCAAAAAGCTCACAATTCCTGTTTAAAGCTCAGATAATCAAATTGGTATAATGTTTCTCTTTTTCTTTTTTTTTAATAATGAAAACAAATGTATACTTTTTCATTGTGATCCCTTTGTAGTTTGTTTTAACATTTTTGAAGTAGGACTGTGTCATCACTGATGTGATGTCAATTGGAGTGTTGCAATTGCTTTTTTCAGGGGTATTTTAAGCATTTAGAATTCCTCTTCTCCTCAGAGATCCACTGTATCTTCATAGCATGAATATACTTCCATTTCAGCAATGCTGAAGCAGCAGAAGTGATTACTTCGAGCTTTTTATTTTTATTTTATGGGGGGGGGGGGGGGGGTGGTTCTGGTTTAGTTTGCAATCTGGGGAATTACCTGTACAGTAAAATTTGCAAGTTCAGACAATACTCAGAATCACAGAATCACAGAATAGTCTAGCTGGAAGAGACCTACAAGATCACCGAGTCCAACCTCTGACCTAACACTAACAAATCTTCCACTAAACCATATCCCTAAGCTCTACATCTAAACGTCTTTTAAAGACCACCAGGGATGGTGACTCAACCACTTCCCTGGGCAGCCCGTTCCAGTGCCTAACAACCCTTTCCGTAAAGAAGTTCTTGCTAATATCCAATCTAAACCTCCCCTGGTGCAAGCCCATTCCCCCTCGTCCTGTCACCAGACACGTGGGAGAAAAGACCAACCGCCACCTCGCTACAGCCTCCTTTGAGGTACTTGTAGAGTGCAATAAGGTTCGCCCTTAAGCCTCCTGTTCTCCAGGCTAAACAGACCCAGCTTCCTCAGCCGCTCCTCATAAAACTTGTTCTCCAGACCCTTCACCAGCTTCGTAGCCCTTCTCTGGACTCGCTCAAGCACCTCCATGTCTTTCTTGTAGTGCATGGCCCAGAACTGAACACAGTACTCGAGGTGCAGCCTCACCAGAGCCGAGTACAGGGGGACAATCACATCCCTGGACCTGCTGGCCACACTGTTTCCTATGCAAGCCAGGATGCTGTTGGCCTTCTTGGCCGCCTGAGCACACTGCTGGCTCATAGTCAGCCGACTATCAACCATCACTCCCAGGTCCTTCTCTGCCAGGCAGCTTTCTAACCACACATCTCCCAGCCTGTAGCTCTGCTTGGGGTTGTTGTGCCCCAGGTGCAGAACCCGGCACTTGGCCTTGTTGAACTTCATACCGTTGGCCTCGGCCCATCGGTCCAGCCGATCCAGATCTTCCTGCAGAGCCTTCCTACCCTTGAGCAGGTTGACACACACACCTAACTTGGTGTCGTCTGCAAACTTACTGAGGGTGCACTCGATCCCCTCATCCACATCATCGATGAAATGTTAAAGAGAACTGGTCCCAGTACCGAGCCCTAGGGGACTCCACTAGTGACCGGCCTCCAACCGGATTTGACTCCATTCACCACAACTCTCTGGGCCCGACCATCCAACCAGCTCTTAACCCAACGAAGCATGCGCCAGTCCAAGCCATGAGCAGCCAGTTTCCTGAGGAGAATGTTGTGGGGGATGGTGTCAAATGCCTTACTGAAGTCAAGGTAGACCACATCCACAGCCTTTCCCTCATCCACTAAGCGTGTCACCTTGTCATAGAAGGAGATCAGGTTCGTCAAGCAGGACCTGCCCTTCATAAACCCATGCTGACCAGGCCTGATCGCCTGCTTGCCCTGTAACTGCCGCATGATGACGCCTAGGATAATCTGCTCCATGAGCTTCCCTGGCACTGAGGTCAAACTAATAGGCCTGTAGTTCCCCGGGTCTACCTTCCGGCCCTTCTTGTAGATGGGCATCACATTTGCTATCCGCCAGTCAAGTGGGATCTCCCCCGATAGCCAGGACTGCTGATAAATGATGGAAAGCGGCTTGGCCAGCTCTTCCGCCAGTTCTCGCAGTACCTTCGGGTGGATCCCATCCGGCCCCATCGACTTGCGTACATCCAAATGCTGTAGCAGGTCGCCAGCCATTTCCTCATGGATTGTGGGGGCCACATCCTGCTCCCCATCCCCTTCCACCAGCTCAGGGTACTGGGTGTCCAGAGAACAACTGGTTTTGCTGCTAAAGACTGAGGCAAAGAAGGCGTTAAGTACCTTAGCTTTTTCCTCATCTCTGGTAACTAAGTTTCCCCCCGCATCCAGTAAAGGGTGGAGATTCTCCTTAGTCCTCCTTTTGGTATTGATGTATTTATAAAAGCATTTTTTGTTGTCTTTAACAGCAGTAGCCAGATTGAGCTCCAGATGAGCTTTGGCCTTTCTAATTTTGTCCCTGCACCACCTCGCAACATCCTTGTAGTCCCCCTGAGTGGCCCACCCTCTTTTCCAAAGATGATAAACCCTCTTTTTTCTCCTAAGCTCGAGCCACAACTCTTTGTTCAGCCAGGCTGGTCTTCTTCCGCGCCAGCTCGTCTTTGGGCACGTGGGGACAGACTGCTCCTGAGCCATTAAGATTACTGACAATGTTCTGCTTATAGCACTTCAGACCTTCACTCTTGAAGCTGAAATATCTTGATTTGTTTATGATTGTCAGTAGTTCAGAACAAATTAACACCCTGTAAGGTTAAGCAAGGTGATGCTGGACTCCTTGAATTGTCAGCAGGTTGCATGTTAGAGGGAAGGAGTGTAACTGTGTGTTTATCAGGTTTTGTAACGGGCAGCCAGTTTTTCTATCCTTGTCTTTCGGCAAACTATGAAGAATGTAAATAACCTGTTCTAGCAGTAAAATGCTGAGTGCACCTCAAACAGTTTTATTCTCGTTAAGACTCAGTTTCTATTGGACCAAAGCCTGCAGTTGGGAATTTAGGGATAGTTGTGCAGCCTTTTAGGTGTGAACAGGCTGGTGGAGCTAGCTAGCACAACAGGAACAGTAATAGCTCTTTTGTCTTTGGGGTCTCCTTGCCTTGGAGTGATTCTTTGGTGGAAAGATTGTTCATCAGCAGGGCTATATTTGAAAGATGCATATATGTATGTGTGCATATGTTGCTTTCTGGGAATATGTTATTTGATATTTTCCTTGAAAAATAATGCAAATACTTATCATAAAAATGAGTTTCACATGCTTTAAATGAAGAGCCACTCATTTTATTAATAATTTTGTAAGTTGTTCTGACGTTATTTACAATGATATGGAGCAGCATTGACTTGGCAATTATTTTACTTTATAAATATGTTCCTAAGGATTTGCATATTTTGCATATACGCTAGTATCTCAAGAAACTGTAAAGCACAAGGAAAAGGAACAGTTGCCCAAATGTCATGCCAGTTCAGCTCTGCATCAAAACATAAAATTCCCATGTTTTACCCAGATGCAATCTCACTATCAAATACTGAATTCTTATCTTGGAAAAAATACTTTAAACTTTTATTTTAAGATAATTTTAAAACTATCAGTAAGTAATACAATTTTCTGATAGCAGTCTCTTCAAAACAATAACTTCTTTCGCCATTTGCACTAATCAGACTTTCTAATTATATCTCTGGTGGTCTGCTTAATCACCAGTTTATTTCCACTCTATTTAAGCAGATTTTTTCCTTATTCTTTATAATTTTTAATAATATTTTTACTCTTTTGAAATGCTGCTATTAACAACATACAGGAAGGAAAACCTGAAATTGATAGCAATATAAACGGTTGCTGTTCTAGGTATTTACCTTGCTGAAGATCTGTAGCATTGTACAATTACATAGGAACTCAGAATTATTCTCTCTACAAGAATAACATAGAAATATACAAGTAAAGAAATATTTCAAATGCAATTGTAAATCAACATTTTGGATATTTCTTGTAGCTTAGAATAGCTTACTGTACTTCAGAAACCCAATAAAATAATAATACCACTTAATTTTCTGTCTTGAGGAAAAAAAAAAATACAGTTTCCATAACTTTTATTTCAAGTGAGTACAGTTTAGACTATTCATCCTACTTTGCATTTGGATTGTTCAACTGAAAATCCTGCAAAGAGAGGAGAAGATCCTTTCAAAAGAGAAAAATCAGAAGATATCAAATGTGTGTTTCTAGAGCAAATAGCAGAGTTAGATTACAGCCTTCAGTCCAAGTTCACTTTTATCAATCTTCATCTTATTATCACAGACAGCAAGTTAGAAAGCTAAAAGACTCATGGCATATGCTTTTTTTTGAGTGGAACGACGTGCAGATTGCTCGATCAGTAAAAGTGCAGTATCATTGTTCAGTCTGGGTGACTGTCAGAAATGAAAATCAAGTGTCTTAGTGTCTTGCTAAACTAGTTGAGCTGACAGGGAACACATTAGCCATAACTGCTTAATTTCATTGGAGTACACAAAATACGATGATACTGCATCACAGTGCAGTGTATAAATCACTGTGGAGAAACAATATCAGTGTTGGCTATTGTCAGTAGTGCTAAGGAGACAAATATTCATGGTCTTGTCACTGAAATGATAAGCAGTAATGACTGCACATTTCATAAAATCAGTAGAAAGAAGTTTTATGTCTAGTACTCAAGCTCTACTAACATTTGTTTGGCTTTCCTACACAAGTCTCTTGTGTGATTCATTAATATGATGTTTTTCTAAGAACTGTGTTGCAGAAGGTAAACAGCACATCTTTGTTTATTTGTTCAGTTGAGAAATTAGAATTGCTGATAAATAACTTGGGGATAGTTGCTGTAGAATAAATGGTGAGCTTAGGAATTGGGATCTCTTTCTTTTTGGAAATATTTTAGACTTCAGATCATACAATTCCCATCAAGAAAAATCAACCATGAAATTTTAGCAGACAAACACAAAAACAGAATCACGAGAAGTGTTTCATGGCTTTGGAGCCACTTTGGGAAGTGGGATTTGATGGATCAAGAGAGTTCTACTTGAACGTTGTGTAAGGATCTTGATGTCAATGAAGTATTCATTGTCATTTTTGAAGTGAATATTTACAGAATGTGAAAAATACATTTTTTTAGAAAGGGCATGACAATTTATTTTAGCATTTCTTTTTTATTATCCATTCCTAAAACCCAATTTTTTCAACAGTTTATTCTGCTTTCATGTAAGTCACTTTGTGGTGTCTCCAATATTAATAGACCAGACCTTCCATGGTAATTTTCTTGATATATAAGATAGGTAGTTATGGATGGAATGTGTTGCAATGGTTGTTTTTGAAGAAAATAAGGATTAAAAGGATTTTCAGTGAACAGCTCTCAGGAAAGCCATTGCTTTTGAAGTAAATTTGCTGAAGCTGCTTTAGCTTGAAGTGCTTCCATTTTGGCTTGTTTTCCGTATCATTTGAGTAGTGAAACACGCCATGTGCTTCAGTGCAACTGCATCCTTCATTGGTAACTTCATTTGAGTCTAAGGAGGGAGTAGACTTAACATTTACTCCTTTTTTCTTGAGTATATAACTTTTAATATATTAATATATATTTTGCAGTGTAGATGTATATTTTTCATAATTTACTTAAGCAGCACTTTTAAATATGTCATCAACAGACTTTTCTTTTTTTTAAAACATACATGTGAAATATAGCATTCAGGCAAAATCTTCAGCTTCAAGCATTTCCAAAGAGAATTAGCTGGCTTTAAAATTGCCATACTGGGAAATGCAGCAAAGCATTTATTTATGTGAGTTAGAAATAACCAGGAAAGCGATGAGAAGGGACTTCAGCCAAATCGCAAATGAGTTCTCCATTCATTACTAATGAGTAGAAATAAATAGCTTATTCAACTCCCTGCTGCTGTATGTCATATTTATAAAACACAAAATGTTCCTTATACTTATTTATTTTTCTTCGCCTAACTGTTCTGATTTTATTACTTCCAAAGTGTTTCAGTAGCTGCGTTAAATCCCTGTTAATAAAAGTGCTGGTGCACATTGTCAGGCTATACTGTGAATCAGCCTTGTTTTCTGTAATGTAGAAGGGGAAAAAAAATCTGTATTTTAAATGTTGTTATTGTCAGTTTGGAGTATCCTCTTAAATGGTTTGAAAAAAATTTACGTCTGTCTCCATCCTTGGCATTAGACTCTCATTGTCATTGTGCACATTCAGGAGGTTTATTTCTTTCTTTTTCTTTTTCTTTTCTTCTTTTTTTTTTTTTTTTGCCTAGATCTTCGTTGCCTTTCTTCTTCTTTATATATATATGTGTGTGTGTATGTATATATGATGAATATAGATAAGACAATAGAAGTAGGAGTGCCAGTTTTCAAGTTTAATGTTTTCCTGCACAGTAACTTTCCATAGATCATTGGCCATTGACTGACAACTTGTCTGTCTGCAACAATTCCATCAATCTAAATTTGGGTTTTAATTTCCCATTATCTACATGTTTCCAGCAGCAAATGTGTTTCTGGACAACTACCACACAAAGATAACTCATTAACTCAGGATACAAATATTCACGAATATGGTAAAATATTTAACTTATACTAAAAAATAACATTTTTAATTATGGTAAGAGGAAAAATTGCCTTAAAATTATTTGTTACTTTCTGTATATTGTGTGAAATAAAGGAGGAAAAATGAGAAGCTGAAATTTTACTGTTAAGGAAAAGAGATCTCTTCTTGGATCAGGATAGAATGTTAGTAGCCATCCATTTTCTGATGCCTGCATTTCTGCATTGGGATAGAATCAGAAAGTGTGCCAAGTGTAAATGTCTGTAAACAGTGGGATGATAGAAGCTGTACAAAATAATAGTATTTTTGTATGTTAAGAGATTATACTAATTGTCTCTTCTCGGGTTTATTTGTAAATTTGTCTATGCTAGTAGAAATTTGTGCAATGTATTTTTTTAAGCCTCATGTTCAGGGTGACTGACAAACCTATATTTTTACACTTTGTAAAATGTATCTATATGCAAGTATTTTAAATATTCTATGCACCCATATTTTGTCTGTGTAATGGTGTGACTATTCATAGTCAGCACAGTCATTGTGAGGTTTTGTTTCATTATTCTTTCACCCTACTGTAATTAGTGTCTTGTGCCACGCTTCTGAAATGAGTTGGCTCCTGCTTCATCTCTTTACTTAAACTATGCTTCTAGCAATCCCGTTCTGTGAATTTAATAAGATGCTACGGTCTTACCAAAGTAAAATCATCCTTTACAAGACATTTCATTTTTTTCCACTTCTTCACAGCCTTCTGTGTGTCTGTTTTCCTAAAAGACATTTGCATGTTTGTTTTGATGTTTATCTTTAGAATAGAGGGGAATTCCCCTCTATTTATTGTGAATTTTTAAGACTTTTATTCTTTGAAATTTTTTTGCAAGGTAATGATGTTCTTAACGTCATAATGCCTATACCTCCTCTACCTCCCCTTCCTCCCCCAAATACAAAAGGCTGTGAGAGTTTTATAAAAATGTATATATACATTTATATGTGGTATCCTATTTCAACTATCAAAAACAGCACATCTGAAATCTAGGGCCATTTGATGCCAACTAATTTTTAGCTGGTACACCAGCTCTGTTTCTGGAACACAATGTGTTTGGTTCTGAACACCATGATGACTTGGCTTTTCCTTCTGTTATGCCAGTGCTCCAAATTTACAGGTTGGTGTAATTCATTTTTATGCACTGAACCATGCTTGCTTAGTTTTCTTCTTCCTTTCCTTTTCTTCTTTTACTGAGGTTTAAAGAGGAGGGAAGAATGTTCTATATATATGTTTTATATTAATACATGTAGGTTATACTATAGAATAGGAATAAAATGCAATATCCCAAGGATAATAGGAGAGCAATTGCTATAGCTCATCTAATTTATGTTATGGTATGTTATTATAATGAAGACTAATACATTTTCTTTCTGGCAATATATGACTGAACAGTTTCCAGTATCTCTTTATGAAGTAAATATTGCAGTACATAGCTGAAGCACAACAGTAACATTCTTTAGATGTAGGTGAGATGTTCTTGAAAGCAGACTCTATTCCTAACTAATGAGAATTCATATTGCAATTTATGCAACAAAATGTTCATATCTTATAAGATCTTCTCCGTTATTCAGTGGTAGAAATTAGTTTGTGATATGTCACCACAGTAGGTAATTATTTCTTCAAAACTGGTGTGTGTGTGTTCCTGTTTTCAAATGCCCCAGACTGATGCATAGATGCAGGCACTCATACTGTGACATGGCTGAATCCTGGTGCTGTTTATAAGTTTTTGGTGACTTTTTTGTTGTTATTGTTGTTGAAAACAAGTTTTTGTAAGCTACCAGTTCTCACTAATCAGTGAAGACTGATCAGATCAATCCAAATAGTGTGAGGTCTGATTATGATTTTGTAGAACAAGGTAAAAAAAAAAAAAAAAAAAAAAAAGTGGGTTTAGAATAGTTTTTCTTTGGTGTTCCTTCAGTATTGTTTTCCAGCCCTTGACCCTGTGACCTGTGATCAGATATACATATACAGCCCCTTTTTGTAATTTTAATGGATTTTTTTTTAATATAGGGTAATATATAATGAATGTTCTATGTCTGTTTAACAGGTCTTAGTAATTTTTGTAATTATTTTGTCCACTAAAACATAAAAATATCTCCCAAGTACTGTTCATTAGTGGCCTTCACTGAGACAAAGAAAGCTGGCAGTCTCCTAATACTGCAAATATTTAGCCAGATGCTTAATTGCGCTCTCTGAATCGTCCCATTGAAGTAACCAGAGTTACTTCATCTGTAAAATTAAGCATAAGCATAAGACTCTGTAGCATAGAAACCTTGGAGACTTCCCATTGATTTCAGTGCCCAGGGGAAAGTTAACAGACTTTGAAGAGATTTTAATTTACAGAAGTATTTGAATGGGTAGCTGCAATTTTTGAGATAGAATGGCAAATCCAGAGTTCTTGCTTTACTAAATTCAGTGAAGACAATGAGATGAAATTCAGATCTGTAAATGTTCCTCTTTTTTAGAATTTGCAGGCTAGTAAAGTGCTATAGATATTGCTGGTTGTTAACCATCTAAAAATATTTTTTTTTTTTTTTTTTTTTTTTTTTTTCTTTTTTTAATATTGAAACAAGAACTAACAAGTCATTCACCAAATCTCAATACACAGTTATGCTTTTCTATATTCTTATTAAGTATACACAAGCTCTTTGGTATTGTAAAAATAAATAAAATTACTTACAGATATTCTAACTGAAATGTTTACCTTCAAGAAAAGTCACAATGTGTAAATGTGTATTTGCACCTTTTGTATATGTATGCTATTTCAATGCAAACAATTTTTCTGTTGTTTTTATAATCACAGGACTATACCTTGACAATGTACTTTCAGCAAGCATGGAGAGATAAGAGGCTGTCGTATAATGTAATACCTCTAAACCTTACTCTGGACAATAGAGTAGCTGATCAGCTATGGGTTCCCGATACATATTTTCTGAATGACAAGAAGTCATTTGTACATGGTGTCACTGTGAAGAACAGAATGATCCGTTTGCATCCAGATGGGACAGTTCTTTATGGACTAAGGTCAGTACAAACCATTTCTAACTCTTCTAGTTTTAGTCTTTTAATTACAGTTTCAAAGTAGTATCTTTTCTTTGCCTTTTTCAAATGCTATTCTTTGTATTGCTATGTTCTATAAAAATGCTGATATTCCACAAACAATTTCAACTTAAGTATTTTAAGAATGGATTAAGGTTTTTGTGATAAAGTTTTGAGATAAGCTTCCGTTTTTAGTACACTTCAAAGATACTTAGGTACACATAAGGCTATAAATACTATTGTAAATACACATTATGGATTAAAAGCTGTTTTTAGAACTGCTTCCACACTGGAATTGAAATAAGAAATACCAAGTGATAATTAGAGGGGGAAAAAGGAAAAAATATGTAACAGAACTGGTTGCTTAAATAAATGTTATGTTTTATAAATATTTTTGAGCATTCAATTGGTGTGTATGTTATTGTCATGAAAATCAGTTTTCTGATGACATTTGACCTGAAATGTCCTTCAACCTAATGTTGTTGGCATATGACTACATGGAAAGTGGTTGTTAAATGAACAAGTTCTTAATGACTGAACAAATCAGCAGAAGAACTTGAGCAGATGTCCAAGTGAGGAAAATGTCTGTTTGGTAGTATTCATAGAAAAAGCAATTCCCATGAGAGGTAATTTAAATACATTCCTGCAAGAGATGACTAACTTAATATGGAATGAGTAGGTAACAAGATAAAAAGCATTGAGTGGCTTTAAAAAATAAATAAATAAATAAATAAAAATCACAATTTTAATTTAGAATGTTTGATATTTTCATGTTGAGGAAAATTCAAAATATTAATTCTGGGGAATGCTAATTCTTAAAACTTTTATTACTGTATATCTTTCATTTTCAGTAAGATTTTTCTACTGTCTGCCTATAACTGAGGACAAGGAGGATGGATTTTTAACTTGGTTATTTTCTATTCAGATGTAAAGGACAGCAGCACAGTCTTGTGTATTTAGTTCTGTCATTATAACATACATATCATGAAGTTCATATCTAATTAAGATCATCTGTTAGAAATCACTGGTCTTGAAAATGCTAAATGCCTTTTCTTTCTGCACTTTAAAATTAAACATTCAGGTGTTTCTGGACTCCTTACCTTAGATCAATGAGATCACTGCAAAAAAACGTAACTAATCTTTATATATTTAAGTAAAATTCTACTTAGAGCCTCTTGTTTAGATCATAGCTACCTAAATTGGAATTTAAATGTCTAAAACTAAGTCCTAAGTTCTTCTGGGACTTCAGGTTTCAGATATATTGATGTACTGATCTGAAATTTTCCTCAGGTAGGAAAAGGTAGTAAAGTTTAGCCTACTCCGTTATGCCAGGAAATTCCTTTCTCAGAATAGTATGTTTTTATCTCTTAGTTAGAAACCACTTTCCTTGAGATCAAGAGACTGGTATCAGATCAGTGCTCTCACCACTATGCTGGACTCTAGCATCAAATGCCTCCTGTGTGGATGATCCTTGGACTCTTTTTGTGTCTTTTTGTGTCTGCAGTTTGTGTCAGATGGTGATTCACCTTCAGAAAAGAGGGATGAAAAGTGTGCAAATGTTAATTTAGCAATGTACTTCATCATTTTGATGCACTCTCCTAATGTGTGACATGCTGATATCATCTTTCATTGTAGAACCTAAAACCAATGTCATCATCTTAGTGGGACAGATCTGGGCTTTTCCTGGCTCCTTAACTTTCTCTACCCTTAAGATAAGAGGCAGTGCTTCTCCTTATGTTTGACAGTTTTTCGTTTATTGGCATATTTGTTTGTTTTTTTCTACCTAAAAAGTATAGGGCTGTTAAACCTACAAAACCAAATACAATTAACTAAATATAAACAGAATTGACTAGTGGGATTTGTTAGCTGTCAAAAGTATGGCTTCTTGGTTCTGGCCACTGATGAATAGTATATAAGTAATTCATTTTATCATTATTATTATTTTTTTAGAGCACCAACATACAAATTTGTATAAAACTTGAGGTAGAGAATTTAATTAAAAATTATACAAATTAAGTCCATTTATTTATTTAACTAATGGAAACTTGAAACAATGTATTTAAGTCCTAGACTAAATATTGTTATGAACTGTAGAGAAATGTTTTGTTATTCATAACTAAATGGAATTCACTTTGATTTGAAAATTCTGAAATTTTAAAGTATGTATTTTCTGAAATTTTAAAATATGTGTGTTTCTAGCTTTATCTTTTTCTTGTCAATTCTATAAGGTTTCTATCTCTGTCATTCCTGGGATGCAGCTCATTTCCAAGAAAAGTGCTGCCAAAGGCAAGAGGCAAACCTGATTATCAGTATAATTCTATGATAGTTGGGTAATTACACTCAAAAATTGTTTTTATAATCTCAATTGTTTTTATAATCTCAAATAATTAATGATCCATGGACAAATCTTTGTAGTAAAATGTAAAAAATCCTTCCTCCTGCTCCTTGCAGGAGGAAAAAAAAAAATCCTTGCCTCCTGAAACCTACTCAATAGAGTAGGTTTCAGAAAGTTTTTGGAGGTCAAACACAGGGGTGGATACCTGCTGATTAAAAACCAAAACCAAAAGCAAAACAAAACAAAACAAAAAAAACACCATTATGCGATTGTCTATATTCTGCTTTTGCCTTTACTGGGCCATGTGGCAATAAATGTTATGATTCTAATGTTAAGGTTTGTTTTATAGCTTTCAATCATATTAAACAGCTATTTTATCTAAAATGAATTCAAAGTGATGTGATTAAAGTATCAATCATAGTGATATATTTAATTTTGGCTTAACATTAGTTTCTTAAACACCCACCCAACACACACACACAATAATACTCTACTACTGTTCTGAAATCACTACTATTATTAATTTGTTTTAGCTTATACTTGTGATGGCATATTCTTACTTTGAGATGAATACAATAAAATTAAAATTATTTTAAATATCAACATTAATTTTTTGCTTTCTTGCCTCTCCATGCATGAATATGTATGTATAAATTTATATACACACATATGCATGTGTTTCTATGAATTCAAGTTTATTTACCTTGATTGCCATAATTATGTGCATTGTGAGTGATCTTATTACAAAAACAGTCTTAATTTAAAATGAAGACATGTAGCTGTCCCATTCTTTTATGCTCCTATAATTTAACTTCTATTTTGGATGTAGCAAGTGGTGATCTCTTAACATTGTTTTTCATTTTTTTGGTATGCAAGGTATGCATGTCAGATCTGGTTAGATTTAATACTGTGAAGGTAAATTTCAGGAAGATCTAGGAGACTGTTTTGTAAGCAACTGGCTTATGCTGTTACTGAGAGGAGAGAGAATGAGAAATGGCTAACAGTGAATGTAGACATCCATATGGTAATTACAATGTTCTCATAGCCTGCAGTGTTGCTCCTGTAGGGCTTTAGTTAAGAGCATGACTGAACTGTGACTGGCTTTTTTTCACAGATAATGTGATGTACTGGTTACTTTCAATTTCAGAAAGATTTTTATTTCTGAGGCATAGATGTCAGCTCTTTATGTTTTGGAGAAATAAAGGAATGAGGTTTGTTTTTCCCTGTGCAAGTTTCAGGATGGTATTTTTAAAAATGACTGAACTTTTCTTTTTTCTTTTTTCTTTTTTCTTTTTTCTTTTTTCTTTTTTTTTTTTTTTTCAATTTAAAAGTGACTTTATTCCATATTCCATACGAAAAGAAAATTTCTTTGCCAGATATGTGAAGGTAGGACATTCAGTAGATGATACACTCAAATCATAAAAATGGTAGAAAATTGCAAGATATAGGCTGAAATGAAGAGTCATTACTGGGAAAATGATTATTGGTAGACAAGATGGCCTTCATTAGGATATAAGTGCTTTGACAACATGTGTAGAAATGTGGATTTTGAAGACAAAGATTCAAATCTAGAAATCAGTTTACTGTAGGTTGAAAAAATCTGGAAAAACATATGCAGCCAGAACTCATGAAAAGATATGGCTTTCGTTAAATTTCTGATTATGAAAATAACTGATTTATATAATACACATAGCAGAAATAGTTGCTATGGCACATAAAATTTATTTATTAAGTGAATATATATAGTTTTCCTCTGACTTTTGACATCAAATCTATTCCAAAATGCAGACAGATAATTCTGACATGTTTTGGTTCATTCTGTGTAGTTGTAAGTGTTCTGGTTTCAGCTGGGATGGAGTTAATTTTCTTTCTACTAGTTGGTACGGTGCTGTGTTTTGGATTTAGGAGAAGAATAATGCTGATAACACATTGATGTTTTAGCTGTTGAAGAGCAGTGTCCCACAGAGCCGAGGATGTTGTAGCTCCTCACGCTGCCCTGCCAGCTAGGAGACCAGGGGTACTCCAGGAGCTGGGAGGGGACAGGACCAGGACAGCTGGCTCAGGGTGGCCACAGAGACATCCCATATCCATCTGGTACCA
>CM021777.1:1269035-1383062 GCA_011076525.1 Nettapus auritus | reverse complement strand
GGGGGGGGGGGGGGCGGGCTGGCATGAAAGGGGTAGATTCTTGTGGTCTGGTTGGGCATTGGTCAAGTGGTGAGCAATTGCATTGTGCATCACTTGCTTTGTAAATTATTTTTTATTACTATTGTTATTGCTTCCTTTTCTGTCCTATTTAACTGTCTTTAACATGCACAAGCTTTTGCCTTTTTCCTTCCACCCTCCACCCCCCAATTTTCTCACTTATCTTTCTTGGGGAGGGGTGGGAGGAAGATGAGCAAATAGCTGCATGGTATTTTAGCTGCCTAATGGGCTAAACCACGACATGAAGAAACAGTTCTCTGATTATTTATTTTTTTCGCCAATAGAAGTATTGGAATTTTTAGTTATGGTTTTATTTATTTATTTATTTGTTTGTTTTTCCAAGGTTAGAATGCATGTTTTGAGAAGGGAGACAAGTAAGACAGTTCTGTTTGCCAAGTTGGAGCTTCTACTTGTGTAACTGTTTCTCGGGGTGGTCCTCCTGGAATTTGTCTCTCTGCTGGATGTAAGAATATGGGTGATGTTTGTCAGAACAAGGATGAAATAAATACTAGAATAGTAGAATTAAATATAGTTGAAGTGTCTGAACACAAAGATGTTTCTCATGGTTTTGCACCAGGATATCTATAAAGATTTTTACTCTTCTATGCTTCTAACAGTCCTCACAAGTGAACACTGGGATAGTGTATAGTCATTGAGGACTAATGACTGTGTAACAAAGAATGTCCCATTTCCTCGGGGGGCTAGTTTTATGCTTTTTGTGACTGAAGCTTGTGGATTTTATTGTTGGTGGTTTTGTTGTGTTTTTTTGTTTGTTTGTTTGTTTGTTTTAAAACAAAATATACCCAGAACTATTGCTAGGGGCCACTTCCTGGGAGATGGCAACATTTCCATCCTTTTTAGCCAGAAGACAAAATGAAGTAGAAAGGTGTAGTTCTGTCAAACATGAAGGACTTGTCCCATTTGAAAGCCTAACAGTTTTCATTGTCAAGTTTTATCTAATACGTTGTTGACTATGTTTCCAGCCCAACCAATGTTTCCTAACATATTCAACAGATACAACCTCCTAATCTGTCTTAAATGTGGATGAGGATCTTGCTTTGTCTGCCTTTGGTTTTTTTTTTGTTTGTTTTGTTTTTGTTTTTTGTTTTTTGTTTGTTTCTACCAACATTGAGTCATGTGAATTCAATGATTCAGTGTAGTCATGGATGCTTGGATTTTGTATCTTCTTAGCTGTGTCTTCTGTTATCTACTTACTTTGTTCTGGGTGCAAGGAAAATTACATTGTTGCAAGTAAAATAGACTCCCCTGCACTACGGTGTACTAAAACAGCCTTGGGCATTTTCACTGTGTAATAGATTTTTTCAGCAATCTAACATCCCATGTGGAGCTTATCTGATAGCGTGAAAAGCAATCCCCTTTCTAAGTGCCTTTAGTTTTCAGGGGAACATATATTTGAGAGGTGAATTGTTGACACCAAACATCCTTCAGTAAATCGTCTGATTCTTATTTTGCTACTTTTTTTTTTTTTTTTTTTTTTTTTCCCTGATAGGGCTTATTCCTTAATAAAACGTGGATAATTTGGAGTTAAATTTCCAATTTTCTGTTCTGGGATCATAAAATCTTTTGTGCTGGCTGGAATTAAAATTGTGTCTCTGGAAGTGCCAGCTTCCTCTTTAAAAAAACATCTCAATAGTGCTGCTATTTTTATAATTTTATAAACATCCTGCATATCTTCAGAAGGGGTGTTAAAAATATCATATAAGGGATATCAATTCACCACTGAAAGTGTAATGTTTTGAGGGAGAAAAATTCTGAATTTATTTCCTATACTTGCATGGATAAAATGCATGTAGTGGTTTACCTGTTCATTATTTCCATTTTATTAAATGTCATTCTGAGGAGAACATTAACAGTCTTAGATATTAGGTCCTTTTATTGTCTCTGTCCTAGGGATTTTGGTCCAGTGGAAAGATATGTCATACAATGAGATACACAATCAGATCAAAAATATTCTCTGGAATGCAAAGTTTCCAAAGTTCTTCTTAAAGTAAGAAATTAAACGGTACCATAGTGTTGTCACACAAAGTTGTTTTTTTGTGACATAAGGGATTTCTTAGCTTTGGATGCCACTTGTCATTCTTTCTATGTCATGTAAACATATAACACCAAATGCCATAATAGGACAATACTGGCCTATACAAGCATTGCAAAGAGTAAGAGAAGAGTAATTTGAGTAAGACTTGCTTGAATTTGAGAATCTCACGACTGTGAACAAGTGTTTCTGTTATGATAACTGGGTAATTTTTTGTGCTACAGTGCCTAAGTACATAGTAGTAATTACTGAACTTCCAGTTGCCAACACTTGCTAAAAATTAATTCTCAGTCTGACACGCAGTTTAGTTTTGCACAAGGGGTGAATTGGATTTCTGTGTTCAAACTTAAAATATACATACACATTCATAAGAACCCTTAATCTTGCATGCAGCCATTCAAAATAGGAGCCATTTGAAAACAGGCAGAAATAAATGCAAATGTAATAGAAACTGTCTCAAATTGAAGTCATGTAGCTATTATGGAGACTAATTATAAGAAGAATTCTGCAGTTATGTAGAATTTTGAGTACAAAGTGTATGAACAAACAATTCCTACAGCATCCAAGGGTGTGAGCAGAGAAGAAGAAGCATTCCCCCAATCTCATTACCCGGAAATCCCAGGGCAGGACAAGTTACCATCTCTTGCTTTGCACAGTCAATTAGATCAAACATGAGGAAAGGAACTCGGGTTTCATGAATCCCAGCACATTCCTTAAGGGAATTAACTCTAGTTTTAACTAAACAGTGCATCAACTCTGGCTCAAGATGTGGGCCATATTCTGTTTTTCTTACTCATGCAAATAGTTCAGTTGAAGGTCCCAAGGAATTTGCCACAGAACTACTGCTGCTGTTATTTCTAGTCTACAAACTGAAGACCTAGGCTCCCTTTGTGTCATGAAACAAATCATACAACTCCTCTGCCTCAGTAGCTCCATTTATTAAATTGGAATTGGAAAACCTACCTTTTCACAGGGGTGTTGTGAAGATGAATTAATTAGTTTGTAAAGTATTTTGATCCCATAAAACAGTATGTGAGAGCCAAGCATTATTATGAAGAATTATAAAATGCCAGCCTTGATATACACTTTGGGATGATAGCTGTTTTATAGATACAAATCTGTTCTATTGTCCTTAGAATCACACCGTTCCATTCTTCCTACATAGCAATATATACACAAAATGAGAGTGATTTAAAATTATTTTTTTTTTTTTAGTTTAGTTTTTAGTTTAGTTAAAAGATGTTTTTTAGTGATTTTTTTTTTCAAAATGTTTTCATTTTAGGAAAGATACAATTTTTGGAATAAAGAGGAGATCACTGAATGTCATCTCTTTTCAATTAAGTACTCATAGATTAAAGAAGCATTTTGTTGTAGGATTTGGGATGATATAATTTCAAAACACCTCCGTCCATAGCAGGAGAGTAGTTGGATTTTAGATACCTCCCCATCTGAAAGAAAACAAAGGTATCTTTTTATTTCAGTTTCTTTATTATATTTTAAGTATAGCATAAGTACTCAAGAGGGTCTTTTACTTCTATTTTATATGGAGTAGCTGTTAAATCATTAGTATGTGAATAATTAATTCAATTACACTTAATAAAGAAAAAGCTTTAAGTCACAGGAATCTCTTCCATTAAAAGCCCTATTATCCAAGATTACTACATTGCAATGAAGTGAAAGAAATTCTGAGTTTTATAGCCTAACAGATAAACTGTGGCATTTACTCTCTATTAGCAAGAAAATCTCCATCAGCTAAAGAACCGTGTAATAGTTTAAGCTGCTCCAAGGACATTACATAGATGTATTCCAAAAACAAATAAGGGTCGTCAAACACTTAATCTTGAATTGAAATTTAAATATTAGCACAATTTAGAATTACAACAACACAAATCTATCTGATTTTCTTTCTGTAATGTGTTTTATCGTATCACTTTTGCCGGTATTCTGATTGTGACAATGGAAATTTTCATTTAGGGAAGGTATACATAAAATCTTATTGCTCTGATCAAGTCTCAGATAATGAGATGGGTGTTAAATGTAGGTATAATATTTCTGTACACATGCTTAAATATATGATGTGTGTATTTGCCGTGTATGTACAGCATATGTATGTATGTATGAATATTTGCATTTCTTTTTAATCAAAAATCTGGTGAATTCTAAGATGGATGTTGTAAGTTGGGGCCGGGTCGGAGAGCTTTCAGAATGAAGTTGTAAGGCCTTGCATATATAAGGAAAATAAATGTTATGAGTCTATGTTTAGAATTGATCATACATCTTATTCCTCCTCTTTCTTGTAGTCACAAGCAATAATGCCTTAGTTGTGATTCTAAAAGAAAGACTATCTATACACTGTTATGAGCATTATTATAAGGCATTGTTTGAAACTACTTAAATGAATGGACTTTTTTCCTCGTGTTTTATTTTTTCTTGATATTATTTTTCATTCTAGCAAAATATCTAGTTTTAGTGATTTTTTTTTTCAAAATGTTTTCATTTATTTTTTCAATGCACGTCTTGTGAAGAGAATAGTCGACTTGCTAACCTTCTGTTTTATTTTGTTACTGATTTTTCAAATGGTAAATGTGTTTTTTGAGAAATAGCAATCACCTAAACTCCTAAAATCTATGTAATATTTTTTAATTAAAAAGTCTAGATGGTTCGGGACTTTTTTTTTTTTTTTTTTCCTCCATGTATTTAAATTTAATTTAACCCTCAATGTGCAGAGGACTAGAGGAAAGCCTTTCCTGGAAGAATATTTAATCCTGCTTAGAATGAGAGAAACTAGGATGTTACCAGAAATTCTGTTCTTGTGGTATTTCCAGATAAGTTCTCCAGACTCAAGGGATACATGTAAACATCTGCAGAAGAGTGTTTTGAAGCCATGCTTATCCCTGGTTGTAACGTTGGTTGTCTAGCTGCAATGCAGGCATTTGCAGTAGCCATTTAGTGAGTAGTTTCTGTGCTAAATCACATTTAAGAAAACAAGTCTGTGTTTATGTGTGCACATGTACACATTTTCCTTCTGAGTTGGCATCCCTGGAACACATTCTACTTCTACTAGTCTAGAACCATGTAATTTAAGGAGAGAGAAAACAAAGTTTGGAAAACCATTCTTCTAAATTCACATGAGCATGCCATCTGTATGAGCAGATGGGAAATACGTCTCAGGGCCAGAGGAGGACTACAAGAAAAGAACTAGGTTCTTTCAGCATTCAGGCGTGATCAGAACAAAAAGGACCTTAGCAATTACTGCAGTGGCCTGACCTGGAGACTGGTTCCTCAGAAATTGCTGTCTGCATAGCAGATGATGTTTCAAGGGGCCATAATCAATATCTCATGGCATGTAGTCTGTGGACACTCTCAGTTCTGGGAGAATACCAGAAAAGAACAAGTGCTCATGTCCCTAAATTCTTCTTATATGTGAACTGTAAATCCAGATTTAGCATTTCATGGGGTTGATTTGGCAGTGTGTTATCCTCCCAGCTAATCTCTGAATTGAGATCATTGCATTTTTCTCCTTTTGTTTGTGATACATGTCATTCTTGAGAACACACTGAAATTCTTCTTCTTCTTCTTCTTCTTCTTCTTCTTCTTCTTCTTCTTCTTCTTCTTCTTCTTCTTCTCCAACATTGCAATAAATAAAAACTATAGATTATACTGACAAGGCTTTCTCTCCTGGGGATGTATTTTAAAACTGACACTTAAAAATATTTCATCCAACAATTTATCTTGAAAAGTGAAAGGCATATAAAAGTATACAGTCTTTTAAAGGATTTTCAGATTTATGCAACAAACCCTCCTACTTTTTTTCACAGCCCTTTGAAGGGTTGTGAAGCCACTGAGAATTATAAAACTAACATTTGTTTCTATTTAGAAAAAGTAGAGGAAAGCAACAACCACTGCTAGACTAGGTTTTACTGTAGAAGGTGTTGCATGCAAGTGCATTGCCTATTTAAAGTGTTGATAGAAAATGTATTCAGCATATATTGAAAAATGTTACGGCACTTTCCTCTTCAGTGTTAGAATGCAAAAGAGCTAGGGATGAATAGCTGTTGGGGAAACACTTTCCGATCTGTTTTACTTGTGTTAACTGAAACTGGCGCAATATGGTTAGGATCAAAGTGTTCTAGTAATTGTTTTGCAGGCTTCCATCTTAAGAATTTTCTTAGAACTCTTAACTAGCAAAATTTAACAACAAACATGCTCAGTGCGAAATCACAGGGAATGACAGCCATTTGCCTTTGGTTTTGGTGAGTTCAAATGCTCTACTAAATGTAGTTTGTATGCAAAGTATTAAGGTATTTAACTGTTTGTTGTTTTTTTGTTTTGTTTTGTTCTCTTTTTTTTTTTCTGAAGAAAAAGAGTGTAAGAATGTAGTAATTGGCTGTTGCAAAGTAGTTTTAAGTGTTTTAAACTCTGTTGTAATGAAGTGCAAGTTTATACAGGTATATAAGAGACTTTGGGAACAAAGCGATAAATGATGGGGTCTTCTCTAAGTCCTTACTCAGTTCAACTTAAGTCATAATATTGATTTACTTCCTATTGTGGGTCTGAGTGTCAATTAAGAAGAACCATGTGTTTCAGTGGGCCTTTGTGTGTGAGATGTACCCTTGCTGATAATAATTTATTTTTGCATGGTTCCTTTTTTTCTAAAATGTCTTATTTTTAAATGAATAATAGCCATGTATCTTAACAAGTAATATAGCTGATATTGTGCATAGAAAGAAGCAGTCCAAAGTTCTAAATGCCTCTGCTTATGTGGGAAAGCAACATAATATTCATTTACCGTGAACATAAGGTTCAGCACAATGTAGATGTTTCTTTTACTGAAGTATCACAACTTTCTGACAGCAAAAACTACTTGAAAAGAGAAAAGTTTCCTAAAGTTAGATGACTACAGAACATTTTTGTGTGGTCACTTGAGGATGTAAATAATTTATAGACATTGCTGATAAGCTCCAACTTTCAGTGAGAGATCATCTGTTCATCTTCCCATCCCTCTAGAAGATAGCTTTTATCTACTCCATCTGGTTCAGTATGCAAAAAGCAGAGATGGCAATTGGTGCACTAAATAAGGAATAAGACAAAGGCAAGGAGGTGCATACTGAAACTTCAGAAGTTCATTCCCCCCCCCCCCTTTTTTTTTTTTAAGTGTACACACTATAAGTCTATTTCATAATTGCGTTTTTTGCTTTTGGACTTTTAAAGAGGCAATGGAGTAGCCATAAGACAGATGTGCCATTATTTGTTTTCACGTAACTTTGGTATGCCTTCAGCAGAATAAATTCTGAATTATTTATTTGATAAGGAATTGTGCCTCTGTAGGGGCATCACTACACATTTAAAACAAACAAACAACCACAACCCCTCTCTGCCCAAACCAAACCGAGGAGTTCATTTCCTTTTGAAGGAAGAGATGCTGAAGATGTAGTCAAGATTAATTCCTTTTCAGAGCCTTCTGTGTTCAGCTTTTGATGCAAAAAGATAATTTGATTTCATAGAGAAGATAAGATTTCAGGAAAATCATTTGCATGTCATTAAGACTGGAGAATATTGATAAAATATTTGATGCTGGTATTCAGGAAGATTTTTTTTTTGCATATATATATGCAAAACTAAATATATAATTTATAATATAATATACATATTATATATATAATATTTACATAAATTTGCATTTATATATGTCATTTTAAAATAATACAAATGCATAAAACTTCAGCCTGGTCCTCAAGTTCTTTCCAGGTACCTATTCTGCAGGATTCATTGCCATAGGGTATCTACAGCAGGAACTTGATGTTTAAAAGATGCTAAGATAGCTTATAAAAAAAATAAAAATGAAAATGTGAGGAGGGGAAGGGATGAGTACAAGTTACAGTTTTGGAAGGGATGATCTTTGTGTGTACAAGGATTAGGAGGAAGTCTCCCCTCTGCTCACGTAGTTCTGTAGAGATACATTTGTGGTCACTTTCATGTAAATCAACAGCAGCTGTAGTTAGTTGTTTAAGTCAGACTTGCTATCCACTCCTTTAATTTAGCTGCATGGACCCAAAGCTGACAAGGGGCTTAAATGCTACAGTACCTTTTCTTCTACTACATTAAATACCTGATATGAATTATTTCCAAAACTGTCCAAAAACATTACCTATAGGGAAGACTCAGAATGAGTTATTGTGGTGATATAGTATAATTTTTCCCCCTTTGTGTTGGTATTTTATAAGTACTGAAGCTATTTTGAATGCATTGAAGGGTATAGACTCTAATTTCATCTGTCTTACAAGGTCACATCTTGTCTGCTTCAACTCATTTGAGTTTCTTTAAGCCTAATCTGTTCATTTTGTTTCAGGACAGCTTTAATTTCAATACAATCTATATATGTGATTTATAGGATTACTAGGGAAATATACTGTGTCCTGGTCATAGAAATAATGGTAAGATTGAAGAATGTTAGCAAAGGGAATACTGCGCCTGCAGAATTGAGCACAAGGAAAAGGGCATGGAGAGTTATATTTGTTTAATGTCAAGAATGAAAGTAAATATTTAGTGGTACCTTCACTATTCATTATAGCTATTACAGAATCTTACTAGAAATTTATTCAGAGGAAGGAATAGATATTAGATCAATAAAAGACAATTAGGTAATACGTGACTAATAGAGGAGATGCCTGAACTATGTAGCTTCAAGAAGGGAAAGATGATTGACTTAGCCTTATGAAAGAAAAGAAAGCATTGATAAAGCAATCTTTCTCACTTAGATATATTTTCTGGGTTTTTTTTGTTTGTTTTGTTGTTGTTGTTGTTGTTTGTTTTGTTTTTGTTGTTGTTGATACATTTGTCCATGCAATAAATAGCAAAAAGAGCTTTTAGTTTTGTTGCATTAAGTATTTGTGTATTGCATTTTGTCTTATGCTAGATATGTTACTGATGGACAAGACAATAAACCTAGGAACTTTGTTGTGCCTAAGTGAATATCTCAGAATATCAATATATTCTTGAATTTCTGAAGTCTGCAAAACAGGGTGGAAATGTAGCAGATGTAAATTTTCTGCCCATAGCAGGAAAAACACAAATGTGCATAGAAATAAGTCAAAGAGAAAGGTATCCTGATACTTCCAGATTTCGTAACTCCATTTCAGTTGAGAGAAAAGTTCAGGAAGTGAGGGAGCATTTGTATTAATTAGCCTTGACAGGGATGAATAAGCAAAAAGTTTTATTCATTGCAGTAGTTTGTTGTTCAGCCGTTCTCACTGGCTATGGAAAATACAATATCCAAAGTGCTTTTCAGAAGAAGTTGATAGCTTGGACTTGGTGTGACAAATATCTTTTGTACTCCATCCTGAAAATGTGATATCAATTAAGAGAGAGTAAGGGTGTCAGCTCTGCATTATTGGCTTTATCTGAAAAAAAAAAAAAAATGAATAAATAAAAAGGTCTTTCAGAAGCCATTTCAGAGCTAAAAGCATGGGAGAGTTTCCATTCCAATTAAAACAGAAAACAACAACAACAAAAAAACCACCTCCCGGTGGTGTAGGCTAAAAGGGTCTGTGTTACCAAAGAGAGGTGGGAAGGGGCAGCTTTCCCTTCTTTCCCTGCGTGATGTCAGAGAATTACTTTTACTGTCTTTTCAATACTGAATTCTAATGAAAATAAACCGAGTAGGTAAGTTTAGATCTGTGGCTGACAGCAGAGTAGCAGTATGAGAGGTTTTCCCCCATTTGTAATTGATCAAATGTATTCTTAACACTGATAAAGCTCTCCTCTCTTGTATCTGCTTCAAAACTGTATTACCCTCTCCCCTTCTGGCTTTGCTTAACACTCTTTGTTTCATCTCCCTGTGCTCATCCAGGCTTTTTGTTCTGCTATTTCTTAATGTAAAGTCTATACGCTCTCTAAACCTTTTTGAAAGCCTATTGTGGTTTTGTGGTCAGTTTTTCATTCATTCAGTTATAGACCTTGCTTATCCCAAGCTGTCATTTTCCTCTAAAATTTGTAATGTGCTCTATTTTCTCTTCCTCCTCATAGTAAAAATTGCTTGAACTTGGGGAAGGAAGAAGTTGTTGCCTTAAATTAATAACATTAGATTATCACTTTGTCTTGATGTCATACTTCTGCTTACTAACAACCACTTAAAAATGCATGGTTTTTACCCAATTCCAGTGGGCCATTATTTGTATTGTTTTTGGAGCCACTGTGACATCTACAGTAAATGGTGAGTTTTAATTCATTTTTCTAATTAAGATTGGGATCTTGGCTAATGAATGCATAGTCATAACTGATGATGCTTTTCCCTCCTACTCCCTCGCTGCTTAGAACATATAGTAATTGTGCAGATGGTAGCAGCTTAGCTATGTGATAGTTTGCTTTCCATCTCCTCCTCTCATGACATTTACACCATGTAAAGAGGGTGTATTGCCATCTCCTTATTTATGAAGACTTATGATTCATCACCTGTCTTTTAAATCAAGTACTAAGATTATATCTTGTTGCTAAGAGGCAGAATTTGGATCTATGCTTTCTCCTTTTAAGTACACCTGTGCCAATCTTTGCCTTAAATCTTCAAGCAAATAACAGCCAGGAGCACTGAATTTTCATCTTCATTCCTACTGACAACATGTGAAACTTGCAGTGCCTCTTTTATGTGGGTAACTATGTCATTCCTTATGCATTCAAAAGATTCACAGATTTTTCAGAGCCTGTAAACTAGCCAAAACTTAATGCAAGATATTTAGGTTTCACTGCCAGCATTTTTTGAATTACTAGAAATCAAATATGATTTGTATGTGACACAGTAAATACTTACACATTGTGTTGGTTTTCTTTCTTACTCATATGTTTATTAATTCTTACAATTTGTAAGAAAAAGGAAAAATAATAATTAAGGCACAACTAATAAAGATAATTCCTTAAAATTTAATTTCTTTGTTGATGTCACCTGTAATGTCCATGCTGCACATCAGATTATCTACTGTTACTTCTTTCACTGAATAGTATTCTTTCCTGTGTTGAAACATTTCTTGGGATTGTTCTTCACAAAAGTCCCTGAGTTTATGTATCTTTTTTCTTTATTTTTAAATTATAGGCATGCATACTTTCAAGCATTACTCCTGGGTTCCCGATCATCATTTGCAAATACAAGGGCAATGAGTTTTGGTCTTCCTGCCTTATTTTGCTCTTCATTTGTTTAGGAAAATCCTGCATTGCAGATGCAAACAAAAGAAGTACAGGGTTTCTCTTCAAATGGGATTTGTGCAAATTGAGACACAAGAAGCCTTTGTGTCAGAGAGGAGTGATGCTTTGTAAGAGAGATGAATAGTTCTGAGGGCTACTTTTGCTAAGCACCAAAGTTCCAGGTATAGATGGCCACAGGTGTGAGTGGAGAAATGACTGAAGGACAACAAACTTGTTTCTTCTACTGTAGGGAACAGTAGACTTGCACCCAGTACCTGGCTGCTGTTCCCAAACAGAGATGCAATGTCAAAGGCTTTGTGTACCTCATTTGCCCTATGATTTGAGTTGCTGGTATTCTGAATTTAAGAGTCATACTGCTATTCCAAAAAGAGTGAAGTTATTAGGGCCTTGTTAAGGGACTGCTGCAATGATTAAACAAACCAGTTGACTAGAAAATGGCTTTATTGGAGTAAATGAAAACTGAGACAGACCCACTGTGGAACAAACACATTTTCAGTGTTAGTGTAGAGATTGCTGACTGTTGGAAGTTCAGAAAAATAGAGCAGATTTGAGCAAGTTAATTACTATCTCAATGTTTGTATCTGTGTAAAATGTGGGTTACAATATAAGTGTACTCCATAGAACTTCTGAGAGCCTGCTTCCTTAATGCATTACTGATGTACTGATGCAGTACTGATTAGTCTTCTCATTTGTCAGCTTGGAGGACCATTAGGAAAGATACTTAACCTTAACAATGAAGTTATTAACTGCTGTCATTACTTCCTAAAGCTGTGGTCTAATGATAAAATGAGATTTACTACCTATAGGAGACGTTTTGCGGAGTCACTACTTCTAGTTTTAGGTTAAATGAGCATATCAAACACAACATTAATGATGAATTCTGGTCAATGTTTGAAATATCTGAAAACAAATTTTTAAGTGAAATACTGAAATGTTGTGACCAAGAAAAAAAAAAAAAACAAAAAAAAAAAACAAGGAGGATATTTCTGGATATTTCTACCTGTGCAACATTTAATCGGATAATTGAGGACATGCATTGTGAAATGAAGGAGTTTGAGAAGAGTGCTGGTCTATATACGCCAATATAGAAAATTCTCACCTGTTCAGGACATGCTAGAGATCATTTTCATGTACCTTTCCATATTTCTCACTGGAGAAACCCACTTGCCCATAGAATTGTGACTGTTTTCATTGTCTAGCATTGTCTCCTACTGTCCATATATTACGAACAGTGCTGACTTGAAGTCCACATCCATGCTAAGACTTTTCTGTTCAGCTATTATCTTTCCCATAAGTACTATGTCTCATGGAGGGAGTGGTATGACCTCTTATTATCCTTGTACACTAAGAAAATTAAAATGTGTTCTGTCCAGGTAGTCGATTCATACTGTCATCTCCTCTGTGCCATCATTTAGTATCAAACACCATAATGTGAAAAATAACATTTAAAAAAGATGCTCAGTGGGGAGTCTTCTGTAAAATACCAGATTTTACATAGGGAAACAAATTTGATCTGAGTTGTGAAATTCCTGCTTTATAAATGTGAATCTTACAAAGTATTCCTTTTGTTCCTGGAATTTCCCTCCTCTAAAGCCTATCAAAATGTTTGTGAAAAGCCATCTATATCGTGCCAAAGGGCTGTGGCTGGTTAGCCATTACTCCATGCCTAGGCTCATAAATAAGTAACAATGTGTGCAGGAGGACATAATCCCCGTCAGACTCACCACTGTGCCTCTGAATCTGTGCTGAACCTGCAAGTGATGCTTTCACCTTGTGGATTTGTGCCAGTGTTTTTATTCAGCTCAAAGCACCTGTACATTTAATCAAGTAAATGTCATCCTGACATAATGGTCATTGCTATGAATTCAGTTTACTGAAAATCAGCAAGTGTTGTCCTATTGCTTATGTATAAGAGACTTCTATGTAAAACACAGAAGTCATTTCAGAGATTGTATTGGGGGAGAAAAACATGCTTGTAGAAAGAAACTGCTTTTTTATTTTATTTATTTATTGATCATCACAATGGTCACTTTAAAAAGAACCCTTAATATATGGAATGGCTCCAGAACAGGTCCAACATGTCTTAGATAAACATTTCTTTTCCTGTCAAATATATATTTGGTGTAGTCAGGTATGACTGATATTTTTGAGCTGACTCTTCATCTACCTAAAATGTGAGCTAATCATAATTTTTCTTTGGAAAAAAGGTCTCAGGAATATCCCGTTAAGTTACAAGTGTAGTACTTTAAAAACAATGGTGAGCATGTCATCTAAACTATAAAAGTACACAATATGGAAGAAATCTTTAATATACATAATGCATTGATTCAACTTCCACTGCTGCATGGTAAAATGCAAATCTGGTTATGCAAAATGTTAAGTGATGTTTGTCGTGTACAAAAATACATGGAAATCAGAAATGTGAATAAACCCTGAGAATCAGTTGAACTCTTTTTGATACTCTTTGATACTCTTTTTGATACTCTTTGATACTCTTTTTGATACTCTTTGAGAGTCATTTGTTGTATGATAACAGCATTGTGTATGTGTATGGAGTCATCTGTTTGTTTGGCCAGTCACAGTCATGTATCTTCCAAATCTAATAACTTTGATCACAAATGCGAATAACCAATTGTAGAAACCTATGGATCTTAAATTTTAAAATGAGAAAAAAAAAAAAAAAAAAAAAAAAACTTGTTAAAAAAATTGGAGTTTTTTTTTAAAAAAAAAAATTTTTTTTTTTAAAAACCCCAAACAGCAAAAAATTTTTGGGTTTTTTTTTTTTTAGGATTAAACTTTTTTTTTTTTTTTTTTTGGTACAAAATTTGAGTGATTTCAACCCTTTCAGTTGCTGTCTTTTCTAGGGAAAAGCTTTCTCGTGTGGGGACTCAAATGATATGTTCAATCTGTTCACTAATAACTAGTCTATGGACATGACAATAGCCTCAGAAAGAACCATGAGTTCTTTCCCCCAAGCATATGCCGGTAATTTCACAATGCCCCTTTTAATTCTATGAGACAGTCCAGGTCGCTGTGTGCTACGGCAGCTGTCACACTCTGTCTCAAAGTGGGCCCATAGTACTGCTATACCTACACTCTAAATGCATGTGTGGATGGTTTTAAAAACTGGCTGTGGAAACCAGCCCATGATATATTTGTCTGCAGTGTTATAATGGGCTGACACCGTAGCTTTCAAAAATAAATAAATACAATTGCACTGAATTATTATTATTATTATTATTTTGCTCTTTCCAGGTATGTGATAGTAACTTGCTGTAAATATTAAAATATAAAATAGAAATTATTGGGGAAAAAAAATATTGCTAATGTATGAGCTACAGGAATTAGTAACTCAAATGGTGAAAATAAATTAGATAAAAATTATGGAAAAAGCTAATATACCTAGGAATTAAACTGTATGGATCAGTACTAGATTCTAGTTGGGGTGTCATAACATTCATATCTTGATCAGATTTTGTTTGCTTTGTGAAATCTATGACCTAGATGGTCTAGTGGTGAAGTACAGTGTGGAGTTGATGACAGAAAAGATTTGTGTCATTGTGTCATTTGTGTCATAAAATTGAGGATAACAAACTAGGTGATTTGTAATGGTTCTAAATTACTGAAAGCCAATTCTTAGTCTGATTGGTAGGGATTTTATGCAGTATTTGGCTGCAAAAAAGAAACATACAACTGCAGGGAGGAGCCCTGGGAAGCAGGAACAGAATGTAACAAGGGAGGAGAATTGTTATATAATTATATATAATTATGTATTATATATTATATATATGTAATTACATATTATTATTTCAATGAGTAATTGTCTGCCCAGTGTCATTTGGTTTGGGTTCTGAAAGATGTGTTTTTGAAAATACCAAGTCACAAAGCTTAAAAACACAAGGAACTACTGAGGAAGCAGGTTTCTCATTACAGGTGTAATTTCATTTATTTACTTATATTTAAAACTTGGTATGTGCCCATTGGAGATGTCGATCTTTTAATCAGGTGGGTATATTCAAGCATGTTTGCAATTAGTATTGCATACATTGACATTATTGATACCAGGTTAAAATCTATAGTGATGATCTCAACTTCACTGAAATATAATTCCTTTACTTTTTAGTTTACCAGGAGCAGTGAAATATGTATTCATGAGCCTTGCAAAATCTCTCATGAACTTCACAAATGAAATAAATACTTTGAGACAAAGGAGGGTAGTGAAGCATTACATGCTAACTACAAACAATGGTCATTCAGTAAAATGAAAGGTGAAATGATACATTAGTATTGATGTTCAGTATCTAGACAATGGCAATGTTAATATCTGCTAACATTGTAGGCTTAAAGTCTGAGGGCAATGCATTAGATGCTTTGAGACTTTAAGATTATCTGTATTATTTGTTTGTGTTCCTGCTTTATTGACGGTTAGTATTATAGTGATATTTGAAAGGATGTGAGTGGGGTGGAATTATGTCTCTGGATAAGTGTTTTTTACTGTTCCCTAAATACCAGAGCAAAGCTGAAACGTTTATTCAAACAAAGCAAGAGATATTGATCTTATAATAATTGTCAATTACAAGGATATTTGGTTTATTCTACTGAATGATTACACTAGAATTCTTACACTGGACACTTACACTGGACTGCCTTGTTTACTGGTAGTACAGAAATGGACAGTTTCTCATTCCCATTTTTGCTTGTATTGTGTTAAGCTTAGAGGAAGGTGAGAACACCAGAGGAATTAAGCTGCACTGGCACGAGGGCCTTTCTGATGTGCTTAGCTGCTGCCTGTGCTTTCAATATTCATCAGAAATAAATAATTTTATTCTGGATTTTGTAAAGCTGTTTGATAGTGGGTGACCTTTCTCAGGTAGAGGAGGAAAGATTGAATTGAGGTAAGGGGCTCCATTCTACGTGAGTACTTCAGGCATGCAGAGCACATTAGAGCTGCAGTAGGTGAGTTAACTGCACTGTAGTGGATCAAATTGGTACTGCTCTGGGGAATGTCAGGTTGTTTACAGAGAGAAAGTAGAAGAGTAAATGAAGACAAGATGATTAAACATGTCATTTCTAACAATAGTGAAGTTCTGTTAGAACAAGGTGAAGAGGAAAGAAATGGTATGTTGTGAGCTGTTGTTTTTTTTCCTCGAATAATAAAGATACATAGTGAATAGCTTAATGAGAAAAAAAAAATCATAGAAAGCACTAGTTAACTGAAATCCTACAATTATGTAGGGAGGCAGTGCCTCTATCCTCAATTCCAGTCTTTTGTAATCATAATTGATATAATAAGGATTAACCTGTATCTTTTACTGTACAGTGTTTTACACAGTTTGCTTTAATTCTGACTGCTAACTGTCTCCTTGTGTGATTGCTTTTTAAGTATCAGTCCCACTTTAGGACAGGGAATCTTCATTTTACTGTTTTACTTTTGTCTTACAATTTTGTGAGCATTAGAATTTTACAGGTCACTGCTTTGCTTTAAAGGTTCTTGAAGGAAACATAATTTTAGGTCTGCGCTAGAGGTGTGTGTTTTTGTTTGACTTTTTTTTTCTCTCCTTTTTGGATCTGAGAGTATTTCTGCTTATGAAGAATTTACTTAAATTTATTATTTCTATTGACATTTCCCTGTGGAAAATGAGTTCTCTTATTCTGACTCACAAAAAGCAGAGCAATAGATGCTTTTGCCTTTCATCTTGCTTCTGTAAGAATTACTAAATCAGCTGCAAACATAAAATTGAATGTGCCTTTTCTACTGCAGGTTGTTTTTACTTTCATGTTATTTTTTAACTCAGGTAAAAATTCCTTTCTCCAGAATACTGAAAATACCATGTTGTCAGATCATCCACTTGGATGTTTCCTTGGATGGGCAAGTAATTGGTAATATTTTTGGTGGTCTTTTGTGAGAAGAAAGACTTTTGCAGGATTAATTCTGTCACAAGAGGTAAATTAAGAAGACAGAGAAATAGCAAATGCAGTTTCTTTGTGACATCATCATCCAGAGTATATATTCTTCACCAGCAGAGAAAAGTGCAGGAGCTGCAGGTTATGTAAACACCACCACCACCTGCCTTGAGAGCTGGTTCCATGACAGCTATGCCCAGCAGTTGTTGGAGATTGGCTGCTGCAGACATTTTGTGGGTAGGAAGCAGGTTACACACTTGTTTCTAAGAAGCAAATGATTTAACATTTACATGCTGATTCCTGGGAAAATAAGACTGTTCTCCCAAATAAAAGCATTGCAGTATAGGATGGTAGTGCTACTGTAGCCATAAACAGGTAGGCTGTGGGCAAAGCTCATGCTATATGAGTTAATGTTTCTACATTTCTAGCAGCAGCAATATCTCTAGCATTTGTGCGCTTCGCTATCCTGTGAATAAGTTGTTTCCTTTTTCCCCCCTAGTTCTTCAGTTATTTAATTAAGCATTCTATTTTTATCATCAGGAATAAACAATATTAATGTAGAATGTGTATACAGTTCAACATACTGACCAGAACTAACTACCAGTTATTTTAGGCACTGAGAAAGAACCAAATCCATGTGGCTCCTTAGAGAGCTCTAGCTCACTTCCACAGCTTGAGAGTCTAGATTAAATTTAATATAATTTCAGAATTGTTGAGTAACTATTTCTAAAGAGAATGCAGTAAACTTTATTTTTCTCATACCTTCCTGTATATAAAGTGGAATTTCTAGAAAAAAAAAAAAAAAGAATTATGAAAGATTGTGAAAAAGGTGTTTCATATGTTCTGAAACACATGAAATTAAATAATTTTCTCTTAGAAATTTAGGAATTATAAACTTTTTTCCTATTAAAAAGGTCACAACTTGTTCAAAGGTGTTTTGTATATGCAACTTATCAGTTGTATGCAGCATGTCTTGGCTGGTAGTAGTGTAAATTTTTAAGAGAAAGAAGCTGAAATTATGCAATTTTTATTGCAATGCTGACATTATCTTATTGAAACAGACAAGTAATCTTTCCAACTGGAATAAGAAACATTCTCCAAAATGTTTGAAAGTAAAACTTTCAGTTTTATATAGTTGGGCATAAAGTAAAAGGGCTATGAACTTTGTATAAGCAGAGGAGATGTACTGGATTTTTCCTCCGAGGTTGTTGTGTGTGCTGTCAGCACAGTTCATATTGCTTCATTGTTTCTGTAAATCCTATAGTTTTTTTAGGGATCTTCCTTTTGTTTATTATTTCTGTTGAAAGGGAGAAGTGAAGTGAATGCTGAAAGACAAAGATGCATTTCCCAGTGATAAAATATTAAAAATCTGAAGTGCTCCTCCTAGTTCTTCTGGCATAGCTGTTTCATTGTGTTATATGGGTGTTAATCTTCTAAAGGAGCACGTAGTATTTCAGAGAGAGGCCTGAATACCTTCAGTCTAAAGCTGAGATTATTGTACCAGAAGATTTTTTGTAGAGTGACGTCTGCTTTTTGCAGGGATTTAAATTATGAGCATGATGTTGTGGCTGAGTTTTGGACTCAGTAACAGGATAGAAGGCAATGTTTATCTAATTTAGAAAACAGTTTAGAGAGCTTTGTGGGGAGAGAGCATAAAGCTAGGCATTGCTGCATGAAAATTATCATTTGCTGCAACAAAATTATCATTCTTCAGAATCACAATTCTTTTACTATGAAATAACAGCCAAATTCACCAGTTTTCCATGACTCTTCTGGGCTGACAAGCAGACAGCACAACAGCCAATCCTTCAGCAGAGAAATAGAGAGCTTCTTCCTGAAAAAAGACCGCAGGCTTTTATATTTGTTTCCTTCTTCTTTAATCAACAGTGTAAACCAACAAAACTTAGAGGTTGAAGTTTCTGCATGTGTGCCAGCTCCTTGATTTTTGTCAGCTGCAAAATTTGATTTGAATCTTGTATTATCCTTAGAAAAGGTTTAAGCATCATATGCCTAACTTACAGTCATGAGTTCTAGCTTTAACAAATAACAGTGTTTTGAGAGAGTATCTAAGTATGTGAGTGTTGGACAGGGTAATGACTAAGGAAATGAGGAAATAAATTAATAAGAAAAACAAGCCAGGCTGAAATACTCATGAAATTTTGAGAAGTGGTATTAGAAGAGAGCATAGTACAGGCTCTGTGTGGCTTGACTATATCACTTCATTTCAAACAAAGCTATCAACATCAGTAAAATCATTTCTATTTTTTTTATGTTAAACTACACTGAGAGTTCTATGCACAATTAAAGTTGAAAGATCATAGCAGTCAGTAGCTGAATGTTTGGTTTTAATGATGGACTTGTAGAAATGTCACTGTTTATCCTTTGTGAAAGCCAGCTCTTAACATAAGATTATATAAGGGAAGACTACGCTTGATGTGAATAAACAGAAGGAAGAAAAATTCCGTGACCTCTATAATTAGTAATAAATGTTTCTTAATTTAAATGTCAATCTGTTAGTAGTTCTAGCAACCATGACACATGTTTAAATCCAGTATTACTGTTCAGGAGAGTGACATATCACATTACAGGTTTTTTTTTTCCCCAGATTTCCACGTATTTGAAATTGGGTATGCTGGCTGCTGCTGCTGCTGTTTCCAACTGTCACGCAGCAGGACTGTTGCCAAGAAGCAGAAGTGAACAGTGGGTATAGCTGCAGTGCGTGGTTTCAGTAACGAATTCTGAGAGAGAGATAGTGATTGCCAATTGGTGGGCACAGAACATTCTGATGAAGTCCTGATAGAGATACAGTCTGTTAAAGAGCATGGCTTCCTTGCAAACTCTTTGGATTTGTCTGGAAATTGTTAATGGAGTCAGATTCTGCCTTCAGACACAGAGATCTGAAGCAAAATCTCACATTGCTTTTGACTGGACATTGTATATGTGCATAAAATTGAAGAAATAATTGATCTTTGTATTTTCCTGGACTTCAGCTTTGTCTCTTATTCAATAGGGTCGTGATGTGTCAGTGCTAGAGCTAAGACTATTATATAGTTCTCATACTACCACTCTGCTCTGAGGAACTACCTGAAATTGTCACCTCCTGTTTGTTCTTCTGTTCTTTTTGCAATAGGTCAGAGTTCTTTCCTTCCAGGGCAAAGATAAGTTTCTGCTGTGACTTATTCCTCACAGCTTTGCAGAGCTGCAGCGGTTCCAAGAGGATTCTGTCTGTCTCCACATATCAATAACGTTGCTCTCCAGTCTCTAGAGGTGTTCTTTCTTCTGCAGTGATATCAGAACTATTTTAGTTACTGTTTTGATTTTCAAATTCCACTTGAACTTGTAGGAAGGGCAACAGCTATTAGATTTTGAAAAACTGTCCCCTATGTAGCACTGAAAAAAAAGAACCATTAGTAGGACAGTAGAAAATTTAAAGTGTTTTAAGGGTTCCTTATGGCCTGAGAAAGGAACAGTGCCAGTTTCCAGGTCCTATGAAGCACAGAACCTCCCCAAAGGTTTGGAGATAAGGGCAGATTTTCTGTTTTCTCAGAACAGGCATTATTTTTGGAATTATGGACAGCAAACTTCACTTTCCCTGCAAGATAATTGAGGTGAAGGTTTCTTTGCACTGGTTTGCATCATTAAGAGTCATTAAATGAAATATCCTAAAGTTTCTCTTTCTTACACAGCAGATGAAAAGATTAGTGTATGAGACAGTTCTGTAATGTGTTTCATTTCCCACGGTGTGAGAGCACTGCTATTCTGTTATCATCCTAATGACTAGTGTGTTGAGTCAGTTTTGTTTTTTAAAAAAGCTGTCATTTTTTCCATTGTTTGTACTCAAGGTTATGTTATGCAAAAAAACAATTTTATATTTTGTGCACTAGCCCTTGCTAGTAAAAATATTTTTAATCCTTTTATGAAAATTGAAACATCTCTTCTTTGGGGAAGATGCAGAATGCCTGTTTCAAGCATTCCTACCTGCTATAACAAACTTATTTATTCCTCTAGAAAGGTATAGATCATGAGTCTTGAATTTAAGAGCATTTATATGTGGCAATTCTTCTGTGCTCTTGCATTAGTAATTTGTTTAGCTATTCAATGTGAATTGCAAATCATTAATAATTATTAAAAGGTAGCTTTTTTGCTTAAATAATTTTGAAGATGAGAAAGAACTATTTCTATTTTTCCAAAGGTGAGAAAAATCAGGGTAAAAATATGAGGGAGGCATAAAGAGAGGAAAGGACAGGTTTCCTTTTTTATTCCAGTGGATTTGCATTATGGTTAAGAATGATCAAGTGAGCTGAATTAAACATGATATTCAAAACTACTGTCTGGGTTTGATTAAAACCCTGGTCTATCAGTCATTTTAATTGCTCTGCTTTTGCTTTTGTTAAATGCTGGAAATAATCCATTCAAGGGAGCCAAAAGATTCTTCTCCCCTGCTTTTGTCCACTCCAGGAAGATTTCTTTTGAAGTATTTGTGGTGATCCACACTGATGGAAAACAACATATTTTCAAAAGCAATTCTGTGAGTAGCTATGTAGCGACTGAAGCAGGAACTTACTGCCAAAACGTGTTCATTTATTATTGAATTCTCTCAGAACCCAATAGATATGTACGGTTAAAATGTAAAATTAAGGAATAGTGTCTAGATGTACAAGAAAGAGGTAAGACTTCCTCGGTGTTTATAGGAATAACTTGCTTCCACTTTTGCTCTCCTAAATTTGAAGAAATTTACAGGGCTTTTTTTTTTTTTTTCTTTTTTTTTCTTTTGTAAACAACAGCAAAGCATTGTTAGATAGGACTGTAAGGACACTAATGAGAGGGCTGTACTGCTTGAACACTTTTTAATGCCTTGTGGAAAGGCATTAAAAGTCAATTTTGAATCTATCTGAAGCAGTTATAGTTTTCTACTTCTAATGAACTGTCATTAGGTATTTAAGGAGAGAGATTGAGGTGCATCAAGTGATCAAGATTCTCTGTCAGACTGAAGAGTATGAAAAAAGTTTTTGAGCCATTATCCAACTGTCTAAATATATTCTATAGAAGACCAGTAACCTTCATACAGGGCAATAATATTTTGTGAAGAAAACTGTTGGTCACCCAGAATCAGTGATCCCTTGAATCCCAGCTGCTGATCCCATCAGGTGGTATGGTGTCTGCATGTGCTATAAACACTTCATCTATTGAGTTGGGTCCCGTTTTGGAGGCACATCTACATCATCTTGGATTTTATGATTTGAATTAAATTATTTGACTAACTTTCAGCTGGAGAAAACAAACAAACAAACAAACAAAACAACAACAACAAAAATAACAACAACAAAAAACCTTTTACACTTGGCTGCTGTGCAGTGCTCAAGTTTTTATACGGGTGTGGAAGCTGATTTTCCAGATGCAGATGGCCAGTCGGCTGTACTTAACAGAAAAGTACAGGGACTAAAGAAAATCCTTGTTTGTCTGAGGATGCTGTTTAAATTGCCAGGCTTTAGCAGCTGTGCAGGAGAAGGGCTCTTAGGGAGTAGAGGAGGGAGAGAAGAAAGGCTAGAAACCTCTCAGCTTATGCACTAAAACCCCACCTGGCCCTACTTAGACTATGTGCAGAATATACCTATTTTGACTTTTGTCAGATTCCAAATTTTAGGTTTGTTATTTTCAGTCTCTACCGATACTGCATATTCACAGGAGAAGGGAGGAAAAATAAAATAGAATTGATTTTTGTTTACACTCTAGGAAGACTTGCAGGTAAACCATTAATAAAAGGCTGCTGAGCATTTTGCCTTGATTCAGATTATTATGCTCAGGATTATTCTTCCAGGATGTCTATCAGCAAAAGAGTCTATTAATAATATAGATGTTTGTCTGAACATCTAAAAGAAACACTTGACCCGTGTTAAGGTTTCGTGTCATCCGGGGGCACGAATCAAATATGGTTTAAACAGTTTGTGAAAACAGTCCTGAAAATGTTCACTTGCTAATGTGAAGCTAAAATAATATTTCATTTACAAAGAAAACACTGTTGAAGAGAAATCAAAATTAAATTTCATATGAAAGGATTAGGGTATTAACCCACGATATGAAGTACACATCTTTCTTTGCTCATCCCTAGATTTCCTCTACCACTTTTCATTGAGACTTCTTTTTTGGCTCGAACTGCTCCACTATATTAAAAGAATTAGTGCTATTCTAATTTATGGTGATTTTTTTTTTTTTTAAAGGTTAGACTTATTGCTGATTATTAAAGCTTGCGGTACTGTGATAATGGTGAATAAATGGGAAGCTGTCTGCTTGCCCACCAGTGGTATAATCTTGTAGTGGTATTAGTTACAAACAATCAGTATATACAGTATTTTAGTAAAAATAGTCAAGTAAAAATATATTTTGATCTTTCAACCAAGTGCAATCAAAGAAAGATTGGAATGAGACATGTTAACAAGCTCTTCTTTTTCCTTCCTAGAATTACAACGACAGCTGCTTGTATGATGGACCTACGGAGATATCCGCTGGATGAGCAGAATTGCACTCTGGAGATTGAGAGCTGTAAGTACTTCTGCAAATCCTACTTACTCTGTGTTCAACTGATTCAGACTTTTTATTTCCGTCTTTCTTTCTTTTTAATTTTTTTACATGCTACTAAACTAAAAAAAAAAAAAAAAAAAAAAAGCTTTCCAGATGGATTAGTAATTTGTGGCACAAGGATTAACAAAAGTTATTCTGTTTCGATGGACAATTTTCAGCTTTAAAAGTCTCATTTAAAGGCGTTGTTGGAGTTCACGTAAGGAGGAGGAGGATTATAATCAGTTCTTTACCCCCTTTACTGCTGAACTATGTTGCAGCTTGTTTCTATTTATTAAAGATAGCAAGAGGCCAGAATTGTTTTTGCAATGGGTGTTTTGTGGTTTGTTTGTTTTTCTAGACTCTGTTCTGTAGTTAAGCTTTCAATTGATGCAATGTAGTTTATTATATATACTGATTTAATAGCTGGACTGTCTATCAAGTTTTCCATGTCAATAAAACTTGTGTTATGAAATAAAAGTTCCAGTATCTTATCAATGAATAATCTTTAGGGTAATATAAGTACCTGAGGAGAAAAAAAACTACTCATGATCACTTATATAAAGACAATATTGTAAATATGCAATACTTGACGTTAATGAAGAACAGCACTTTCAAAATACATTTCCTTTTTCAGGAGAATCATGGGTAATAGATGGGGTCTATTATTGAGGTGAATGCAGCAAACCAAATGAAAAGTAATGTAATTAAGATACAGTATGCAAAAATGTATGTTTTAAAATAGCATGTATTTTAAAACATTATGGGATTTCTGCATGAGAAAAGTTATCATAGCTTGTGCTACAGCCTGGTAAGAGCTTGGTACAGCTTCTTTCTCCTGTTTTAGAAAGCATTTAAGAATATGCTTTAAATTTGTGTCCAGGTTTCATTCATTTTAGTGTAATTGGAAGATATTACAATCTCTTCCTGAACTGCACCGGTGATACTGCTGTTTGAAATAATTTACATGTGTGAAGTAAGCAAAAGAAGTTTTTATCATTAAAGTTCGCCCCTTCTCTATGCTGACATGCACAAACAGAAAAAGTGATGATGGACTATGCTCTTTTGAGAAAGGATAAAATGGTTGTTTTTGTTGTTGTTGATGTTGTTTTTTCTTCAGTTGATTATAGAATTTCCATTGATTACATTAGATTCAGAATTTCATACCTTCAGCCTCTAGAAGTCAGCCCACTTACACTAGTAATGTGAGATAATTCTGTACAGAGTAACTGTATTCTGGCTTACAGAGATTCTTGACGCTGTTTTTTCATGCAGTATGAAAAATACTGAATTTTTTTACATCATAGAAAGGGTGGGGGGTTAATTTCCCATAGAGGTTAGGATAGGAGAGCTCCTCTGTGGATCTCTTAGTGCTGTTGCAGCCTTGCAAAAGTAAAAAAGAATTTTAAAATTGGATACTCTATGTAGCTAGTGTGTCTTTGCAGTAAAAAGGGTCATTAAAGAATGAGGATAAAGTAATACTTGAATGAGGCTTTGAAAAACTGTATTGCTGCTTTGGAAAATTACTACTCTTTACCATGTCACTCTGTCCAGGTAAAAACCTCAGTCTGTCTAATCTTTATAAATTGCTTCAGACAAAATGTTAATAGGCAGTTAGGTAGAGTAAATAAGAATGAAAGTGACTTTGAGTCATTTTATGCAGGTACTCAAGTCATAATCACTTCTTTAAACTATTTCCATGCTGAAAGTATCATAGTTTCTTGGCCTGCTGGTTCTGTTGCATACCTGTTTCACTACTGCTTTCTTGTGATGTTTACAAACACTCTAAATTCCATTTTAAGTGTTTTCATGGCCAAGAACGCATAAAATCGTACTAATTGCTTATGTCAACAGTCTTTTTTCTCCCCCCCCTTTTTTTTTTTTCAAGCTTAATATCTTCCCCTGCTGTGACCCTCACAAGGTATTTAAAGAAGATGGTCTTAATTTCTCATAGTCTTCATTCTATGAAACTTGAATGTGCTGGTCCCTTTTTGCTTTCTCATGCAAGTGCATTCTGTGATTCTATGTTAAGAGAAATGCAGAACTAACTAATACTAGTTTCTACAGCTGCTATAGTTTATCATCCTTCTTTATGAATAAATCCATACCACAAACTGTATCCCAGATGAAATCTCTATTGTGTTTATCCTGCCCTTTTTCCCAAGAGCGACCTTTGCCTTTTTTCACAACTGCATAACTTCCATAGGCGGTAGCCATTCCTGGAACATTACAGTAAGATTTTGCCTTCACTCATCTTCCAGCAATGGGATCTAGTTCTTGATAGAAATATTTTTGCATGGTTCAAAGAACACATGACCTAACATTTCATAACACTGTTAAAATAAATCAATGTTCTTAATTTTGCTACAGTCCTGAAGGTTATCAAGTTCTTGGTATTTTAGTTCTGATCATCTTTTGTCTGACCAGCACAGACAAACAAACCACCAGTTTCTGATGATGCTCTAGAATACTTTAGTTTCTCTGCTGTCTCCTGCCTTTCTGGAGTTACAACTGTTGAAGGAATTGCTTAGCTAATCTGCCTAAAGAATAGAGGGAGCTAAAAGGCAAAAAGAACTACGAGGGAATTTGCAGAATACTGGTTGGTATTGATACAAATAAGATATCATATTGTAACTCTTCTAGAATTACAGAGAGAAATTATTGTGATTTTAATATTTTGCAATGTAATTATTCAATATTCATCTAGTACATTTGAACCTTTGTTAGTTTTAATTAAACAGTGACACACAAAGACATTAAAATTCACGTCAACTCTTTTTTTTTATAACGTGTTTGCCGTAGCTATATTTGTTATGTTGAGGTGTAATGCAGAAAATGTTTGCTTTGTGGCAATGATATTTTTAAAATTTCTTTGTTGCTCTTGAATAAAAAGAAACACACTGAGTCTCACCTTAGAAGCATAGTCTCAGAAAAGTTTTCCATAATTTATTAAAGATATGGCAAAATTAAAAAAAAAAAAAAAAAAAAAAAAAGGCAGCATATGAAAGCCCTACTGTCTGAATCCACAGCAAACAGGCAGTTTGACCCTCAAACTTCCTGACCAAGAAAAAAGGGTAGTGCTAGAAAGCATATACAGGAGGGGAGAAGGCAGTGTTTTGGTGACAAATGAAGAATGATTGTTTTGGGACCTTTCTTTTACTTAACGGCTAAGGGTGTTTGGACCAGGAATCACTTACAGATTAAATTATTTTATTTGTATCATGGCAAAAAGGCAACAGTAGCACACTAAATAAGACTAGTTAAAAACTTCCATTGGATAAGAATCTAGAAAAAGGCAGGAAGAACAGAGGCAAAAGAATATCATTCCTCCCAGTGGCTGTGTATCAAACACTTTCTAATCAGATCCTCTGAAAGCTCATCACCTAGAGAAATAGAATCACAGAATCACAGAACTGTAGGGGTTGGAAGGGACCTTGAGATATCATTGGGTCCAACCCCCCCTGACAAAGCAGGTTCCTTATAGCAGGCTGCCCAGGTAGGCGTCCAGACAGGCCTTGAATATCTCCAGAGAAGGAGACTCCACAGCCTCCCTGAGCAGCCTGTTCCAGTGCTCCGTCACCTTCACCGTGAAGAAGTTCTTTCACATGTTGGTGCAGAACTTCCTGTGCTCTATCTTGTGGCCATTGCCCTTCTCCTGTCCCCACAAACCACTGAGAAGAGGTTGGCTACATCCTTCTGTCTCCCACCCCTCAGATATTTGTACACATTGATGAGATCCCTTGTCAGTCTTCTTTTCTCCAGACTGAACAGACCCAGGTCTCTCAGCCTTTCCTCATAGGAAAGATTTTCCAGGCATCTTTTTTATCATCTTTGTGGCCCTCCACTGGACTCTTTCCAGGAGATCCCTGTCTTTTTTGTACCAGGGAGCCCAGAACTGAACATAGTAATCCAGGTGAGGCCTGACCAGGGCAGAGTAGAGGGGGAGGATCACCTTCCTTGACCTGCTGGCCACACTCCTTTTAATGCACGCCAGGATACCATTAGCCCTCTTGGCCACGAGGGCACACTGCTGGCTCATGGTCAACCTGTCGTCCACCAGGACCCCCAGGTCCTTCTCCTCAAAGCTCCTCTCCAGCAGGTCGTCCCCCAGCCTGTACTGATATGTCTAGTTGTTCCTTCCCAGGTGCAGGACTCTACACTTGCTCTTGTTAAACTGCATCTGATTTCTTCCTGCCCATCTCTCCAGCCGGTCCAGGTCTCGCTGAATGGCAGCACAGCCTTCTGGCATGTCAGCCACTCCTCCCAGCTTTGTGTCATTGGCATACTTGCTGAGGGCAGATGCTATTCCCTCATCAAAGTTGTCAATGAAGATGTTGAACAAGACCGGACCCAGAACCGACCCCTGGGGAACACCACTAGTCACAAGCCTCCAGAAAGACTCTGCTCTGCTGATCACCACCCTCTGAGCTCGGCCAGTCAGCCAGTTTTCAACCCACCTCGCTGTCCACTCCTCTATCCCACACTTTCTCAGCTTTGCTAGCAGGATGTCAGTATCAAAAGCCTTGCTAAAGTCAAGGGAGGTGAAATCCACCGCTCTCCCCCCATCTACCCAGCTGGTGATGCCATCATCGAAGGCAACGAGGTTGGTCGAGCATGACTTCCCATTGGTGAAACCAAGCTGACTACTCATAACATTCTTCTCTTCCAATTGCTTGGAGATGGCATCCAGAACAAGCTGTCCTAGCACCTTTCCAAGGACAGAGGTGAGACTGACTGGCCTGTAGTTTCCCGAATCCTCCTTCTTGCCCTTCTTGAAGACCAGAGTGACACTGGCTATCCTCCAATCTTCAGGCACCTCTCCTGTTCTCCAGGACCTTTCAAAAATCATAGAGAGCGGTTCGACGATCACTTCTGTCAACTCCCTTAGCACACATGGATGCATCCCATCAGGGCCCATGGATCTGTGTGCATTGATCCCACTCAGATGCTCCTGAACCACTCTCTTGTCAACCAGGGGGGAGCCCTCCATTTCCCAGACCCTTTCTCATCCCTCCAGGGTTGAGGAGTCCTGGGGGGAGTCCTTGAAAAAAAGACTGAAGCAAAAAAAGCATTCAGTATCTGCGCCTTCTCGGTGTCTTCCGTGACCAGGACCCCCCCTTCGTTCAGCAAGGGACCCACATTATCCCTAGTCTTCTTTTTGCTGTTTACATACTTGAAAAAAACCCTTCTTATTATCCTTTATCTCTTTAGCAAGCCTCATCTCTAGGTGGGCTTTAGCCTTTCTCGTCATGTCCCTGCAGGCCCTGACAACACCTCTATACTCCTCCCAAGAGGACAGGCCCCTTTTCCACATTTCATAGACCTTCCTCTTCCTTTTGATCTTATCGATGAGCTCCTTGCTCATCCACGCAGGTTTCCTGCCCCCCTTCCCTGATTTCCTACTCTTTGGGATGCACTGATCCTGAGCATGGAAGTGCTGCTTAAATGTAGCCCAGCTCTCACAAGCACCCTTGCCCCAAAGCAACCTAGCCCATGAGATACCCCCAAGCAGGTCCTGGAAGAGGTCGAAGTTGGCTCTTCGAAAGTCCAGGGCAGCAATCCTGCTTTTAGCCTTACTTCCTCTGCCTAGTTCCACCTGGAACTCCACTATCTCATGGTCGCTGCATCCCAAGCTGCCCGCAACCTTCACATCCCTAAGAAGTCTATTCCCGTTGGTAAGGACCAGGTCAAGGAGCACCCCCCGCCTCATCGGCTACTCCACCTGCATCAGAAAATTGTCCTCAGTGCATTGTAGGAACTGTTTGGACTGCGCATGCATGGCCAAGTTGCTTACCCAACAGATGTCTGGATAATAGAAGTCCCCCATGAGGACCAGCACTCTTTTTTGTGTGTTGAAAGTCAATTTACAAGCACATTTAAGGCTTTAGAAAGAAATAAAAGTTGCCTGTTGCTGAAGCCTTGAGTACTTTGCAGACAGCTGCTCTGGCCAGAAATCAAAGCTATAATCGGGGCTCATGGGACAAATAGTAGAACTGCCAGAGCTGACCAGGCGGTACCCTTCTGGGTTAGAGGTGGATCTGCCTGGTACCAGGTGAGAGGCTTTGCTGATCCCTGGAGAATGGGATGTTCAGCAGAGGAGGGTACCTCTGCTGGAAGTCAACATGTCACTTCCAACATTTACACAGTAAGTGGAAAGCTGAATATGTGATGTTTGGGCCATTCAAGTTTAGAATCTTCATAGTGGTTCATTTATTTTTCTTTTCATTTGTCAAGTTTAGCATGTAACCTGTCCTCTTCAACCCTTCAATTCAGCCTTTTTTTTTGCGTAGGAGCTGTTGTACATGGAGAATATACTTCTATCAGAAATTAACCTTATTTTCAAAGTGCCCTTTTCTCCTTCCTGTTTATCATCTATATGTTTGCATGTCTTAATTTGGACTCTGTGACAACCCAGCCTATACAGCACTTTGATAGGAGGAAAAGATGCATTAATAAATAGTCATGAATGCTACCTCTGTATCCACACACTGTCGATTTCAGCATCATCTACTTGTAATGTTGCTCCCTGGAGCCACTGGATAGGTACTCCAGTCTTTATTTTTCCATAGTAATTTAATCTCAGTTCTATTGAAGAGAAAATAGGTTTAAATTCAGTGATGTAATGCATACTGGCAATGAGTAGGAAATCCATGACTCCTTTTCAGTGTGTAGATGTATAAGCTTCAGTAAGGGCTAAAAAAAATACCAACAAAAATGGTAAATGTTTCTTCTGGCTAGTCTGAAGAGGGGATATTTAGACTAACCATCAGTACACATGTATATATGATTGTGGCAGGTTCTGTATAAGTGAACCACTGTTCGTAATGTTTTGATAACCAAGCATGAACAATGACTTCTGGGGACTTTGGACAGGCTTTTCAGACAAGAACTCAAGTAACATCCAAGGTATATTTTTCCTAATACCTATTATTATGGGTACACAAGAAGGAAGTACTGTCTCTTATTTTCTTTATTTCTAATTGCATCTTTACAACATTCTACATCTTGGAAGCTCTCATAACAGAAATGAGAGCATGTACTGTTTGCAAATGAATAAAGAATGATACAGAAATGCTGTACCAGCTTCTTAAGGTTTTGAAGCAACCTGGAGTTAAATTTTAAACGGGATTCAAGATACAAATATCCTGTTTCTGCTTATAAGCATGGGACAATATAGGCAATGTAGTTTTCCACAAAGAAATTAATAGCTTGAAGCTCATTTTTATGTCATTTTACAGATGAATGTGGATAATACATAGAATCATAAAGATGCAGAGAAAAAATGCAGCTTTAAAGCTTCTAAAGCATTTTGCCTTTCATAGCTAGTCTGAGCTCTGGTATATTTGTCTGGTTGCACCTAAGAGTGCCTTTTACCAAGGGATAATGGAAACAAAAACGGCCATATTCAAAGACCACCAGTGTCATTTGCTAAAGGTTTTGGAAAAAATCTAAAGGTCTATGAGGATATCTCTGATGCTCTTGGGGGGGGAAAAAAAAAAAAAAGAGAAATTTTTCACCCAAGAGAAAAGAATGCCTTTCTAGCAACTTTTGTGAGAATCCTCTATACAAATAAATTATGTGAAATAGTGGAAAACTAATGGCTTTGGCACTTTACAGTCCTGTTTCTAGAAAGTATGAATTTTACAAGGTAAATATTCTTTTTTTTTTTTTTTTTTTTTTTGAACCAAATAGCAGGATCTCTGTTATACTATCACACACTTAAAGTAAATATTTTTGTAGGTCTAGTGTTTTTTAAAACACCTTGTAACTGCTGATTTTCCTGAAAGTAAGAAGCATAAGAGTTATTGGAAGGGTCACGTGGGATACTATTCTATATTTTAGCTCCATGCAGCGTATAATTGGAGATTATTATTTTTCTTGGATTACATTTTTTATTAGAATTTTGCTGAACTGAAAATGCTTTAGAGTCTTGATTCAGTCCATAGGCAATTCAGGAAGAATCTTTGCAGTAGATTGGGTCAATCGGTGATGTTAATTGCACAAAAGCAATCGCTGAGTTGAGCATTATAGCTTGTTCACCTCTGGGTTTTTGTTTGTTTGTTTGTTTGCTTTTTTGTTTGTTTTATTTTTGTTTGTTTGTTTTTTCACTTGCTTTCAGTTATTTTAGTTCAGTTCCTCTCTACTTTCTACTGGTAGTTCAGACTGTTCAAATTCAACCTGTAGCTAGAAAATATGAGCTTTCTGATATTGAATGCAGTTTCATTTTCCTAGTTCTTCTGTAGCTTAAGAAATATTTCTGGTACATAATGAATAATATGAGTGGCATAAGTATTTGAAATACTGTCCAAAGTTATTTGTATGGAAATTCAAGTGTTCGATCTTTTGTTTATGAAAGTTCTGTCTGTTAGATAAATATATTTCATAGTTTTTTCATGCTATATTTCTTTCAAGTCAAAATTAAATGCAAAGACTATTTATATTACTATAAGTTTTCTCAAAAATGTTTTGTGAAAAAACATGCATCTGAGAATGGTTTTAGTAGTTTGAGAGAATCATAAAAATCAGTCTCAATCATTTATTTTCTGTTTATCCAGAGGTTGTGTTTGTTTCTTTGGTTTTTTTTTGACTATTTCTTATGGTCGTAATTTAGGTGTATTTTCAGTGTAACTTTTAATGGGGAGGAGGAAGAGAAAGTTTTTTCTCTTTTTATTATTATTAATTTATGCTTATATTTCAAGACATACTTCCAGAATAATTCAAGATGGAAGGTACCTCAGGAGGTCTCTCTTCCAACCTCCTGCTCAAAACAGGGTTAGCTCTGAGATCAGACCAAGTTGCTCAGAGCTTTTTCCAGTCTGGTCTTGAAAATCTCAAAAGACGAAGAATAAAAAATAAATAAATAAATAAATAAAAGAATATGACTCTCCTAAAAGTAAAGTTTTATAGCAGCTGCGGAAAGGGATTTTATATATATATATATATTTCTTCATGTACTGGCTGCATCTGCATCAGAAAGAAGTATTTATTTTTATTAATCTGAAATAGAATGGAAGTGTTGTGCAAACTGACTTGTAAGAATAAGATTTATAAGTCATATAACTGAATGATATCAGAATGCTCTGAAAAAAAAATCATATACTGTACAAGTAGCCCTATAAATTGCTAAAGACATCTCTGAGTTAGTGAAATAAACTATAGGCTTTTCTTTCTGTTTTTGATCTGGTACATATCCTTTGATCCCATTGTATGTAAACCTTTCCACCATCAAATAAGAATTCTTTTCCCCTGGATAATAGCAAAAGAATTTTCAGTAGAACTTTTGACTCTGTAAAGTTTCTTTTTGTATATACATCTAAAAGGCAATTCTCTATAATTTGCAACTGCACAATGCACAAGTCATCTTTATTGTGTATGGAGCACACATATGGATAGTCTGCTCTCTAGGAATGTATTGGAATGCATTCTTTTAAGTTATAGCTTTGGAATTTGTGATAAGTAATTTCAACTCTTCAGTTGCAGAAAAATCCACTACTTACATTAGATATCATATGGCCTTGTCTCATCTTGTGATTGATGTGTTACCATAGCCAGAATCTGAGATGTTACCTGAGTCCAGGCAATAATCTTACATAATAACAGGAAAAACAAAGCAACAAACAAGCAAACAATGATTTGATAAAAGTCAGTAATTAGCCTTAAGAATGCATCTTTCCACTTTGACATTGTGTGCGAGAACGTACTGTGCTGTAGATGAGATTACACAATATTGAAACTATCTTGTAGTAGTCTACAGTTGTGATGAATGGAGTGAAATACTGTGCTGAATTCAGGTACGTTATTGATTTGTGAAAGATGCTTATCCAAGGATTTGATGTGTTTTTTTGTTGTTTGTTTGTTTTTTTTTGTTTTGTTTTGTTTTAATATTCTAATATGATAAGTTCCTGATGAAATCACAACTCTTGTTCTGGTTTCTGAAATGGTTAATTGACAATCAGTTTGTATTAGAAGTGTCTATGTGTTCAATAGCAGACAGCTTTATTTGAGGAAAAGGCCTGCTACAAGAATTATTTTCATTTAAGTACAGCACTATTTTACTGTGTGGGAGCTCATCTGTGCACATCTGGGGCTCTTCAAGTGAGCAGTTTTCCTCTTCACCACAGTCTGGAATGATCAAGTCTCTTCAACTCACTTCTGGAAGAATGACCTGTACCACGACATTACCCAGACAAACTGAAATACTGGTAAGTTAAGTTTTGCTTGTGAATTTTGCTTTTATTCTTCTGTTTATTTTTTGTCTGAACCTTTGTAATCTGACAGGTGTTATATCACTATTTTGGGGAAATTTTTGGACAGGGTCCAAGAACACAAAGTGAATCCTTCTTTTCCTCTTTACCTACTGTTCCTTGGTATCTTTTCTTTGCAGAGCCAAAATGAGTAATATCAACATTAACATTGGTAACTCCGGTCAGAATTGTTGTCCTAGGGAGGGCATCTATGCCAAGGAACTTCTCATTCTTCGTATACTAACACAGATTTAGTAACATATGCATGGGAGCAGATGAACATCAAAGGAATGGATAATGCTACAAGTGTAATGCGTTTATAATGTAAGTTTCTTCTGTTGTTGTGGCGTAATTGGTGTTAGTGGTCCTGTGTACACATACTAACTAGAGCATTCATTTCCTTTCAGGTTTCAAGAATGACCTTGTGCAGGTCTAGAAAGACCTACAGTCTTATTAGGTAAATGTATGTTACTTTCCTCTTGCAAAAGCTAGCTAAGTTCTTATCCAAGTTTGTTCTGTTGTTTACCAAGAGGAGCTACCTTTTGCTCATCTATGTTTTTTTTGTTCACTTGTTTTCAGTTATGGAGAAGATTAAAGAGGTGGGCTTCACATTTTGCTCTGAGGGAGGAAAAACCTGCATCTCACTACATGTCCAAAATTCTTACTGTTGCCTAAAATATACCATATACAGCATAGCCTTCTATTTGTGCTCTATAACGACTCTTCAGGTGCTGCTGGTAATACTATGGAATTGATTTTATGAGTATAGAAAACTTACTTTCATTATAAAATCACAAAATATGTTAACTTTTCTAAAGAAATAAAATTGAGTTTTTGACTAATGCATCTGTCTGTTTCATTATAAAGGAATTCTAAACACACTAAAACACAGAAAACTAAGTCTACTAAGAGAAGATGACTACAAGATTTGAATAGCCAGCAGTTAATTTTTTTCTGTGCATGTCACTGTCAGTTTGTGCTACTGTACATGCATGTACAGACTTTTAGTCATTTTTTTTCTTCGAACATCCATCTTTCTGCAAAAGAGCAGTGTGCTTCTTTTTGCACATATAGGCATATATGCTAGCTGTTACTTGGCCTTGAAACTACTCAGGGCCACATTATTCTGTGGCTGGATGCCATCTTGCTTTTTATCTTAAGGAACGCATAGGTGATGTTTGATATATTAGGTAATCATGCCTGTTGTAAATGGCATGGTTATAATTTTTGACTGGACATCAAATTGTAATTACATTGGTGTAACTGTTATTTAAGGATGATTTTCATTGTTATAATAGCCATGTATGAACAGGCTTCTTAACATGGTTTTACACTTTAGAACATAACTTTAAATGACTTGCTTTTACAGGAAATTCTCTTATCTAATTACAACTTGAGCTTTGGCCATAAAGTGACCTTGTGAAAGTCAGCCAGTCTCTGTTGCCATTCCATTTTTTAACTTGTTCTGGTTTTGAAGTGTTTATATTTTTATAATAAAAAAATAAATTTTTTTTTTTTTTTTTTTTTTTTTTTTTTTAACCAGTGAAAAATGGAGTTCCACTTTAGTCCACAGTTTTCTTCATAGACCTCAAGGTAGAGTACTGCAAATACAGATAACAGTTTCACACCTGTCCATTTCAACAATCCTTCATGATAATGTTGCAAACTTAAAGACTTGTTATTTTCAAATATTTCCCATGTGATCTTTTTTGCTTTTAAAAAACCCATCAGGAAAGCTTATCAGCAAATTACTGTGGGGAATGATAAGGCAACAAAGAAGTGGACTGTTGACTCTTAAGTTTTGTTTGAATTATTTTTATCCACTCTATTAGGCAAGCAAAATTTTATGACTCTTGATTCCATGCTGAGACAAAGCCACAGCTCAACTAATGAAAATGTTCTGCTTGTAAATGTAGTAAATGTAGACAATAGTTTGCAAACTTTAGGACTTCCAGTCTTATTTGGGCTATTTGGAACACACTTAAGCTGATAACCTGTATGCCTAGAATGTTGTCAAGCTTGTTTGGTTGAGCTTCTGCAGGGGGAGGAAAAGAATTTTGATAAATGTGTTCAAAGCTGTAAAACCTGAGTAGTTTTTGATTTAGGATTTCAGCTTTTCAAAAGACATCAGAAAAGTACTTAAAAAAAAAAAAAAAAAAAAAATGGAATTCAAAAAAAAGGCAAAAAAAAAAAAATCAGTGGAAGAGGGAGGCTTTTTACAGATACAATGTTCTAAAGTACTTTGAGGTATCTTGACGCAAATGATACATAACCAAATGATTTCAGTGACAGTAAGATTAGACTACGACTATTTCCTAAAGCATTTTTTACAAATACTTCAGTACAGATTGTTTCAAATACTCTGTAAGAGTGAAAGAGTGAGAGAGAGATCACTAAATAAAGTGAATGAAATCAAGATTTTTAGCTTGACATTATTTACATTATTTAGAATAATGTTTTCACAACTTAATAAAATTAGTGACTGTACCTGTGCTGTTGTAAGAAAAAAAAAAAAAAAAGGAAAAAAAAAAGTAGATGCTTTTTAAATTAATCTTTTGCATCTTTGTCATATAACTTATTCTGTAGAAGAAGAAATAATTACGTGGAGTCTAGAAACGTGTCAAAGTTTCATCAGCATGCGTATTTAATCTAGGAAAATTATTTCACTTTTTATCCATTATTTAAAAATGGAACAAATGGAGTTGGCCACAAAAATTAATAAACAGAAAACCATCACCTTGAATTAATACAATGATATTAAGGTGACTGTTTGGACATGAGAAGTATCTGAGGGTATTATTTAGAAACAATGTAATTTTGTGAAGTTATTAGATTTTACAGGGAAAGTAGAGTAATTTTCAATGCAGCATGTTTTCTTTTAATACGGTGGTTTAGGCAACCTAGAGCAGCTGCTTGTTTGTGTTTTGTTTTCTTTTTTAATCCTTTTTTCCCTTCAGGGATTTGGATGATTGTACAAAGTATTTTAGCCAGAAGGTAGAGTAAAGCTCACTGGGGAGATTCCAGCTGGGACTGAAAATACAGCATTGTTGGTTCCACATGATCATGAGTTAACATGAGGCCACTTGACCAGCCAAAAATGAACTCGGTCTGTTAGAAAGGAGGTAATACCCTATTTTAAGTGCTACTCTTATAGGCCTATCTTTCTGTTATGACAAATGTATCTCCAAATTTCCTAATTGGCACATGAATATTGACTATTTCATGAGTGTCTGACCTTCGAAGAAGTAAGCTCAGCTGTCAGCTCAAGTGCTATCATCCCTTGTGAGTTTTTCAGAATAGATTACAAACTGCTTCCAAAGGAAGGATAAATGTAAGCCTTAAATAATTATGAGGATGATGAGTAGGCAAGCCTTTTAGTTAGATCTTTCCTTATCTAAATTATTTTTCTATTTGTGATAAAAATATCAAAGTATGCTGTAAAAATATCTGAGCAAAATATAATAATCAGTTGCACAGAGGAAGATAATTAGCAGATACTGTGCATCTGTTCTTACAGAGTCAAAGATGAAGGGCAGATGAGCTGATGTGGAGCTCTGTGTTCTTTAACCTGGACTATTTTCAGCCCCTTGGTTATCAGTATCCATCCACTGCATTGCGGCTCTCTTCAAAAAGGAGTATTTAAGAGTAATTCAAGTGTTATTTTTCTGTGGTACATCCCACAGTGCACATGGAACTTTAAAATTCAGATTTTACTTGTGATGGGAACAGCTGATGCTAGTTTAGTTTCCCATTGAATGTGGATGAAGGAGTGGATGACACAGAGATGTAGAGTCCTTATCTCTCATTAAAATCTGACCCAAATGGTGACTAAGAAAGAACTCTTACCATTTAAAGATGTGTGCATGAGAAGAGATGTTCTCATCTAAAGACATTGTTACAACTTAAGCACATGATTTGAAAGTACCTCTGAGATGAAAGTTTCTGGTCTCTTGTAATACCTATTATTGTTTGTGTGTGGTGACACCAAAAGCCTTTCAAAAATGCATTTCAACTCCAAACAATTGTATGAGAAGCTGGGGGAAAAAAACTGTCATCTAAACTTTGAAGAAATCAGGTTACGAAGGTTTACCTGCAGAAACATGCTGCTGTCATAAGTGTGATATAGTGTGTAAATGATGTTTTTCTTATATCGTCCATCTAGAGAGGAACTTGTGTGATCTCTTCTTGATGGATAATATTAGAATTAAAGCTGGGAGTCTTCTTTGAATCACCACCATCCAGAGAAGGCAGATTTTGGTGCTTTGTAACATCGTCAAGGGGACCCATCTACAGTGACTATATGAGTAGAGCACTAGCTTTGGCATCAGTGCTTCAGTGTATGCAGCATGAAATCCTTCCTGGTATTTCCAAAGTGATAAACACATACATTACAATTAAGGGAAAAAAATGCAAAAGTAAATACTAATTTATAAAACTGTTTTGTCTGTTTTTCAGAATAAATGTAGCAATTTAGTTGAACCCATTTGAATTTAATTTCAGCTCTCTTTTTCTGTAACCTTCTTTTGGATGAGAAAATTACTGGGTGGTGTTTACTGGGTGTCTGCATCTCAGTTACATGTTACTGCATTTTCAGTTGATGAGGCTAGTATCATGGGATGTATGTGATCTAGAGATGTTGGGATGTATGTGATCAGATAGATATCTCAGAAATTTCTGTTTTGCAAGGATAGATGTACTGGCTTATGAAAGTGTGATTTAGCTTCCATAAATCTTGGTAATGGTTTAGTATTTCATCTATAGGACAGGTTTATTGTTCATTACTCATCCATTTTTTTGCTTTACCCTTATGAACTATAGAACTTATCTGAAAACTGATGGCAATAAAAAATGATTAAAAAAAAAAAAAAAAAAAAGAGTTACTTTGAGGACATTTTAAGAAAGAAAAACTGCCTATTGGAGTTGATGCCTAATAGAGCATTTCCTCTTTTGTGCATGAAGAAAAATGAGCATGTTTGTAAAGACTAGCAATGGCAGTTCAAAGGTTATGAGGTTACCAGAATCAAGAAGGTAATTTATGGTAATATATATATAAAATGAAGTATTTAAGACTTTTTTTTTCACCCCACCCTGAATAATAATTTAAAAAATCTATTTTTTTTTCCCTTTTGATATAGCTGGGGGGAAGATAGTTAAGTGGCTGAGAGGAGGGCTCTGTGTCAGCAGCCCTCTATCATATTTTCGTTGTAAAAACTAACAATTTTCCTTCATCCCATTCGCATTTTTTCATACACTTACAATTCACTGCTGTGCTCTTTATACAAAAAAGATGTATTTTAGGATCTTACCGCAGATCCTCTGTTTCAGTGGCCTTCATGTTTCCCTTACACTGTTTTGTAGTTTTTCCCTGATCCCATGTTTACTTTTTAAATTCAGCTTTCACTAGTTTTCTTTTTACATGGCCAGTCTTAATTTCTCCATCTCTTCTGTTAAAGTATTTCTAAAGTACCAGTCTTAAAACCTCAGATTTATTAAGAAAACCCCTTCTTGCTTGTTTAATCTTCAATTTAGCAATGTAAGGGAACAGCTAACTTGACAAGTTCTTTCTTGTATTAGAGAAAGCTGAAGTAATCACAGACATCTTGAACAACAAAAAATAAACTCTTGCCACATATCTGTAAAATTCCAGCCATTCTTAAAATGTCTGGGTTCTTCCAAAGGTCAACAAAGTTCTTGTGGACTCACAGTCAAACAATACAGTGATAAACCATGCAATATCAGGATGGTAGGCTAGCATCAGCTTAGCTGTTTTAATCTATCTGTTGTAAATCAAGCTGACTACTCACATGTTCCCATGTTATTTCTAGACATGTTTGTTGCTTTAATTCCTTAAGATCTGCTCCATAACTTTGAGCATGTTAAATGTCCTGTGAAATACGTCCATAGGTTTGAACAAACCTGAAACTTTTTCTTGTGTGTTTTCCTCAGAAATGTCTGCCAATAGAGGGTTATCCTTTTTGATCATAAAAGTGATTCTAGGCTGTTTGGAATTTTTGTTTGTCCTATTTTTGATTGTCCTTGTATTTTTCTACCTTTTTTTTTTGTCATAATTTCCCTTTGTAGGAATAAATGCACAGATATACTTCCCTGTATGCATCTCTTAAGAGGATTAGTAAGATATACCCCACTCAGAAAATATGTTTCTATTTTTTTCCTTATTGCTTTTAATGATATATCCTGACCCAGTAGCACTGGAACAAATATGGAGTTATACATTTTGTCTCTTTACTTTGCAACGTTATGGGGCAACTTTACAGAGAGTGTAATTTATACAACAGCTGAAATTTTCTTGCTGAATCTGTGATTGTTTTCTAAATTCTTGTATTATAACAGGGGATTGATCTCCTTATTCCAAACCATGTTAAATACAACATTCACCAGAGTATTCATGAAGCTAGCAGCACGGTGAGACCTTGCAACCTCTGCTGCCCACTGAGGCCGCTGCCAGTAGAGTGGCACCATTAAAGGCACCATCTCTAGAGAAAGATCTCCTCGAGGCAGTCACAGTAAGAGCCAGAAATGCTGATGCTTTTAAATGAGCAACAGAATGATTTGACCATTTTTTTATTATTATTTATTTATTTTTTAATATATATATACTCTAGTCTGCAAAGCTGGACAGGTGTATCCTACATGGCCCCTACAGTGCAAATATTTCCTATTTGTGTGACTGTCTTTTAATTTTTGAATTGAACATTCCTTTTCATGAGTGCATGCCATGTGGTGGTGGCTGGACCACTTCTGAACAGTGGAGTAGTATGCTGGAGGCAGTTGATGTCCTATATTTTGACATTAGTAAGGTTTCTGACACTGTCTCAAATGACTTTCTTATAAAGAATGTAGGAAAACACAGATCAGAGGGAACCACATTTATAAAATAACACAAGGGACATGATTATGTAGTTAACTGGAGGGAAAGAATTTTGAATCAAGTCCATCTTCAGTGTTTTCATTAATGAACTGAAATTAATGAAACTTGCATAAACCTTTAAGCAGCTTGAAAGACAGAATTGGGTTCTAAAGGATCTCAGCTAGCTGGAGAAGTGGCCTGAAAGTATGAAATTCCAAATCTTATACCTAAGAATGGTACCCACCTCAGAACTGGGAAAGGACAAGATGGATGTCGATCCCTTGCCATAGTGGGGGGGTGAACATCCACAAGAAAACCGGGGGGGGGGGGGGGGCGGATAGAATAAAGTAAAATAAAGCAAATAAAGAAAGCCTGAGGAGATAACTTGGGTTACAATTGGCATGGATTCCTTACCAGCATTTTGTGTCAATGGCAAGGCTTACATCAAGGTCTAGAACTGCTATTTGCTGTTACCTGAAGTAATCATTCTGCTCCATTCTGTAACAGCAAGGGCTTGGTAGTCAGGCTGTTTTTTTAAGGGCTGCACCTCAAGAAATATATATGTATATTAATTTAGATTTTAATCCTGGGCCTGGAAAATACAACTTAGATTGAATGGACATTCTTCTGGTGAAAGAAGATGAATCAGAGGAAAAGAGAATGAGTCTTCAAATATACAAAACGTACTGCAGAGAGGAAGATAATTTTTTTCTCTATGATGTTGGTTAGTATAAGAAGTAATGAGCTTCAATTGCAGCAGTGAAAGTTCAAATTGAACATGGTGGGTATGGAAGAGTATGATGATAATCATCATTATTCTAAGCAATGACAGGCTTAGTCTGTGGCTCTTTCACCCACTGTAGGCTTTCAAAGCAAACAAAAAAAAATCTGATAGTAATTGTGGAGATGCACTCGCCACTAATCTTGCTAATGCATAGTTTTTGCATGAATAGCAGGTTGGCAATTTCATGCTGTTGTCTTCTTCTCTAAACAGTTATTAAAAACCAAAAGTAAGGTTTGCTGAATAGTTCAAGGAGATGACACTCAAGGACTATATTTGCATTTTCTTCCTAACAGCCTGAGGCAGAGCTAGGATAAATATCAGTGAGGTTAACCTGTAACTCTGACTGTCTTTCTCTTTTCACCTGCCTCTTCAGATCTCTAGGGAGTAGAAGTTTATTTTGATTTGTTTTCCAGTAGGTGGCTTTCTGCATTTTCTGCATGTGGTGGTGCACGCTTCCTCCTGAGATACAAGGATCAGGAATTATAAGTATTTTTCTGTTGTATTGGTAGTATTTAAGTATGAAAAATGAGGGAGTCCTTTGCTACTTGCAGCTGTAAAACATGTTGAAGTTTATAGGATCTGACTTTGTAAATTTGTGTTGGGTTTTCCTCTCGAATAGCCGTGGAAAATAGGTATTGTGTCTGAACTGCCTTTTGTGTGTAATTTCTGTGCTATGAAAACAGATTAAAAGAGGATAAATACTAGTATATTTTTTCCTGAGGAAAAATGACTGGCTGTAGACATGATCTGGCTTCAATATTTTGTGTGTTTTATTCATTGTTTCTTTATTCTTTTGACAGTAAAAGGAAAAGCCCATAAAAACATATGATGTTCTAATCCAGGAAATGCGTACTTGATGGCAGGTTTAATATCCTCTGGAACTAACATTGCCATTGCTAGGTTTTCAGCAATTTCACTTTGTCATTAGTGCTGGCTTTGCGTGTTCAGGAAATTGGCAACATTCTGGGTTACTACTTAGGAACTAATATATTTCTGTTGACCTTGTTTTTCTTCCAATATTTTACTCTTGAAAATATTTTTTCTTTTCTCTTTTTTTTTTCCTCTTTTTTTTTTTTTTTTTTTTTTCTTTCCCCTTCTTTGCTCATTTATTTTCTTCTGGTATTACTGCTTAACAGACATAATTCTTATGGGGATCGAAATCAGGTATTAGTTATACTGGTCCTGATATCCTAAAGAGACCAGTGTGAAGAAATGGTGGTGTTGTGGTTCCACTTCTTTCTACAGAAGAGACTCAGCAGGCAAGGGGATGTCATACTGTATCACTTAAAGATCCATTGTTGCAGCAAATATTTCCAGGATTTTTCAGATGAATGTGTAGAAGTTAAACAGAAATCAAGTTTGGATTCTTCATGCTGTATTAACTGTTTCAAGTCCAAGAATTATCTCTCTTAACCCGAAGTCTGGCAAGAAAAAAATTACACCTTAAATAGGAAAGGAGAATACTATTCCATCAAAGATAGATATGCCAGATATATCCCCTGCCATTGCAATTGTATAATGTGTGACCCAGAAAGTGGGTAGAAGTTGTCCATTTTCTGTCTTCAAACACCATGATTTTATTCCTCTCCATTAGGTTTTATACTCTGTCCTACTCCTTAACTGCAAGGAATTAACTTTCTTTTGATTAACCTTAGCAGGTCCCTGTTATGATAGAGAAAGGTAGGGATGGCTTATTGAAACAGCCAGTGAATTTCATATTCACAGCATATTCTGTCTAAACAGATTGTGATAAAGCTAACAAAACATGGGGAAGTGAAGTCATGTGTGTATAAAATGAAGTATTATTCCATTTTGTACTTTCAAAACAATATGCAGTATCAGTGCAAAATACTTTTCTTATTAAATGTCCTAAATCGAAGAGCAACATTTCCTGTTTTGTAACATATGCTTATGCTTGGAAAAAGTAATGGCAGAAAGCATGTCAAAAGGCAATACTTAGAGTATTAAAGTTTTAACAAAATGTCAGAGAAAACTGGAAACTACTTAATCCACAGAAATCTGTCATAAAGATTGCATTGTAAGGTTGTTTCAGCATGAATTCTAGTGACATATGGGAGCTTAAAATATAATCTAATGATATATCTCTATCGGTGAGATGTTTATGTAACGTGATTGCAACAGAGATGTCTTTACTTGTTAATTTGTTAGGATAGTAAAAGTTAGTGGTTTTGGAACAATGCAATTAATTAAGTTTTAATCAAAAGTGATCTTGTCACTGGAACCCAAATTTTCTTTTTTTCTTCTGTATAGTTTAGAGTGTCCTGAAGACTGGCAGCCTGCTGTATGGAAATCTGTGGTGGTGCTGTCTTCTGTTACCCTGGATTTCTGTTCTCAGCATTAGTGTGTGTAGGCTAGCAAAGGAACATGATAGAAGTACGGTATGAACTGTGGAACTACTTGCCCAAATGGAAGATAAAACTTAGTTCAGAGCAAGTTTTGAGGGAAAAGATCTCATGTAGCAGTAACTAAGTGAAGGTCTTTCCAGTGGAACTGGAGTTTTAAAATGTCTGTCTATAATCCTGAAGAAAAATCCTAAGTTATTTCAATACAGTGCAATTTATAAGCTGTGGTTTGGGCTACCATTCTTCTTGGTTTTACAGAGATGTTATTATATGAAAAAGTGATTGAATCACAGTGAATTTTTATTCCTATTGATCCTAAGTAAATACCTTTATGTGTTTTTCAATTCATCTTCTTGGTGAACATGATTTGTAATGTAACTGTAGCTGTAATATAACACTAATGCCACGTAAACATGTATTTGATTTTATTAAAATTTCACAGCTGAAGTACTTTCCAGTGTTACTTTACATCAGTGGTCATAGTTACAGTGATTAATCAAATACTGGGAAAGGAGTTCAGATTTATTTTTTATTTTTTTCCTCCGAAGGTAAACCTGTGCTAAATGTTGTAACAGAGGATTTTTGCTGAGGTTGCTGCCCCAGCAAGGCAACATTTGCATGTGTCAGTGAGGAGACTCTTCCCAACAGGTTTCCTAAGCAACCAGCTGGGAGGCACAGCAGGGGGTGGCACATCTGTCTTGGTGGTTGCTGGGGAGATGTGACAGCCATTTCGCTGCAGTCTGCTCTCCTAAGCACCCGGGAAGCGTTGGTGCCTTGGAGGGAAAGTTGTCAAACTCATGCTGTTAGGGCCAGGAACTAGAAGGACTCGGATCTTCACAAATCATCAGGCAGTCTTAATTCTCACCACATCTATAACTGTCCAAATGGACATAGTGTAGCTTCTTCTTAAAGCCTGGCTTTTAGATCTAATAATTGTTTTGAATGCATTACAGACAGACGGAGCAAGACGTATCTGATACATTCGTATAGAAGAATAATTCCTTTTAAATAAAGATGAAAGTTATGACTCCATATGTATCGTTCTGTGAGATAGTTCTGGATAGCCAGGAAGAAGGTATCTGTACCTGAACAGTATACTTTTCATGTATTCTTACTTTTCTTTTTTTTTTTTTTTTCTTCCTTAACTAATGATAGTATTAGAGTATCAATTTAGTAGTATAAATGCCCAATTTTGTGAATTATTTCATATAAAAGAACAAGGTTGCAACAAGATATACATGTACACGATTATTTGTAGTTGTTGGACCACTGTATCTGAGAGAATCATATTTATAAGTCACTGTTGACTTTTGTGTGGTAGGGAGAGTTACATTGGACAAACATTATATGATTGCCTAACTAAGGATTGTAACAATGCAAGTACACAATTCAACAAATTCAGGTAACAAACGTGGACAACAAGGATCTACGGTTGGGTTTAGGGTCCTCTGTGTTATATTCTTCACATACGTTTTAGAAGAGAGATGTTTGAGGGTGTTAGTCCTTTTCATTTTTTATAGATAAGTATATGCCAGCAGCATACCTCATATATCTGTGAAGCTTTATACATCTTGAGGCTATTAGTGTCCTCAGTTTACAGGAGATACAAAAATGGCATAGTTTCATGGGCAAATTAAACATTGCTTCATGAACACGGATTGTCTGTAGCTGGATAACATTTCTGATGTGTTTTAGTGTTTGTGTTTGTTTTGTTTTTGTAGTTGCTTTTTTTTTTTCCTATGGTATAACATCAGTATTAAAAGAAATTTTATCCTGTTCAGAAGAGCATCATTTTTGCTTTGTGATTCTGCAGAACTCTTTTAGATGCTGAGTAAGATAACAACACAGCCTTGGAGTGCAGTTTGCCCTGGGAGTTAGGGCAGAGCTCACCTAAGGAGTCATCTAAAGTCAGCTAAATATTCTGTTAGGCTGCCCTCTATCGTCAAGTGACAGTTGTATATCCCCCAGAAATTGGGTTATTGCACCCATATTAAGAGGAAATGAATACTCTTCTGGAGGTTTTTCATTCAAAAAACACCCCATTTTAAAAGTATCTTTAGATTATCTCAAAGGAAATGTGTTAATTCCAAAGGTATCTTTAGGATGATAGGTTGTCCAGGCTAGAGAAGCTAATGCCATAACATAGGAAGGAAAGCTTAATGTCTCTGCTATTGTGCCATATTCTCCTTAATATTTTTTTAATTTCTGGTCTATATACAAAGACCATCACTCAAGTCTGTTTTTCACATGATGAGAAAGAGCTTGCGTCTGTGTGGTTCATATCTTTCACTGGGATGAATTGAAAGCCAGCCAGGTGACATCATGCCATGCTATTATGAATGGTATTGCTTTGCCTAAATTGTTTGTTACTTTGGAGAAGAAATCGGTGACTAAATTTTAATAGATACACAAGTAAATTTGTTATAAAGAAAATGAGCAAAAAGTTACATACCTACATACGCTTCGTTGGGTTAAGAACTGGCTGGATGGTCGGGCCCAGAGAGTTGTGGTGAATGGAGTCAAATCCAGTTGGAGGCCGGTCACTAGTGGAGTCCGCCAGGGCTCGGTACTGGGACCAGTCCTCTTTAACATCTTCATCGATGATCTGGATGAGGGGATCGAGTGCACCCTCAGTACGTTTGCAGACGACGCCAAGTTAGGTGCGTGTGTCGACCTGCTCGAGGATAGGAAGACTCTGCAAGATGATCTGGACAGGCTGAACCGATGGGCCGAGGCCAGCGGTATGAAGTTCAACAAGGCCAAGTGCCGGGTCCTGCATCTGGGGCACAACAACCCCAAGCAGAGCTACAGGCTGGGAGATGTGTGGTTAGAAAGCTGCCTGTCAGAGAAGGACCTGGGAGAATTGGTTGATAGTTGGCTGACTATGAGCCAGCAGTGTGCCCAGGCGGCCAAGAAGGCCAATAGCATCCTGGCTTGCATAAGAACCAGCGTGGCCAGCAGGTCCAGGGATGTGATTGTCCCCCTGTACTCAGCTCTGGTGAGGCCGCACCTCGAGTACTGTGTTCAGTTTGGGGCCCCTCGCTACAAGAAGGACATGGAGGTGCTTGAGCGAGTCCAGAGAAGGGCTACGAAGCTGGTGAAGGGTCTGGAGAACAAGTTTTATGAGGAGCGGCTGAGGAGCTGGGACTATTTAGCCTGGAGAAGAGGAGGCTCAGGGGCGACCTTATTGCACTCTACAGGTACCTGAAGGAGGCTGTAGCGAGGTGGCGGTTGGTCTATTCTCCCACGTGCCTGGTGACAGGACTAGGGGGAATGGGCTCAAGTTGCGCCTGGGGAGGTTTAGATTGGATATTAGGAAAAACTTCTTTACTGAAAGGGTTGTTAGGCACTGGAATGGGCTGCCCAGGGAAGTGGTTGAATCACCATCCCTGGTGGTCTTTAAAAGACGTTTAGATGTAGAACTTAGGGATATGGTTTAGGGGATGATTTGTTAGTGTTAGTCAGAGGTAGGACTCGGCGATCTTGTAGGTCTCTTCCAACCTAGACATCCTGTGATTCTGTGGTTCTGTGATTCTGTAACCCTCTTCAAAGTAATGCACACTGACACTGGCCCTTGTAGACTGTACCTGATGAAAAAGGTTTCTACTTAATGAGTGTTCCTGTAAGGTGTAAGAGAAGGTGCTGTTGTGGTTTAACATGGCTGGCAGCTAAACACCACACAGCCGTTCGCTCACCCTCCCCCCTCCCTCTCTGGGATGGGGGAGAGAAACAGAAAAGTGAAGCAAAAGTTGAGATAAAGGCAGTTTATTAAGATAGGAAACAACAACAACAACAGCAACAATAATAATAATAATAATAATAGTGTGTATTAAACAAATGATGCACAGTGCAATTGCTCACCACCCGCTGACTGATGCCCAGTCTATCCCCGAGCAGCCGCACCCCCCACCCCAGCTAGCCACCCCTATCTATTGTTTAGCATGATGTCAGATGGTATGGAATACTCCTTTGGCCAGTTTGGGTCGGCTGTCCTGGGTCTGTCCCCTCCCAGCTCTTGCTGCACCCCCAGCCTGCCCACTGGCAGGACAGAGCGAGGAGCTGAAAAGTCCTTGGCTTGGTGTAAGCACTGCTCTGCAACAACCAAAACATCGGCATGTTATCAGCACTCTTCTCATCCTAATCCAAAACACAGCACTCTACCAGTTACGAGGAGGAAAATTAACCCTGTCCTAATTGAAACCAGGACAGTGCATTTATTTTATATATCAGGTCACTAATTTTCATTGCTAGGCTGTGTTGCTTGAAGAGAACTTGCAAAATCTTGTGTTGCTTGAAGAGAACTCATTTAGGAGATTTGTGTCTCAGTAAGGGTGAGCATCAGAGTTGAGGAAGCACCAGACTAGGGAATGGACTTGAATTCTGATTCTATGTTTATTACTAGTTTTGTCACTTCTGTGACCTGTGGTGGCATATTCCTGTCTGTGCTTATTTTATTTATATATATACACATATATATAATCTATTTTTATATATATATAATATATATAGGTTCTATTAAATATATAAATGCTTCTCTGGCTAACAAACCTACAAACAACTGTAAAAACTGAAGCTGTTTTAATCTAGAATAATTTAGCTGTAGTTATACAGAGTATTAGGAAAAAGCTGCTAATAGTAATAGAGATACAGTATCACATAGTTTCAAACAGGGGATGGTAGTATAGTGAAGTAACAACTGAATAGCCCATTGTATTTTCAGGTTATCGGTAATAATTGCTATCAGCATTATACCCTTTACATCTAATTACCTCTTTAAATAAAGTTGTTTTCTCTAAAGCTTTTTTTCTTATTCCACATGTTTTATGATTCAGGCATCTAATGAGTCCTCAGGAGAAAACACACTGTATACAGATTGGCCCCGTTAGTGTAAACCATGTAATAAGATAATGCATTAGTCTGTTACACATGAATTTTCCAATGATTGTATCTTGCTTTTCTTACAGATTCCAAGCAGAAATTGATACCATTGTATATGAGAGTATTCTAATCTAATTTGTCTATTCCTGAAGGTTATCGGTTACATGTGGTCTGTCCTGCTTAAACACAATTAACTTCTTATTATATGTTTTTGATACCTCTGGTTTAAAAAAAAAAAAAAAAAAAAAACAAAGAAAAGCAAAACGAGTTACATACCATATCAGGACTCATATATGATGCTGGAAAAAGATTAATTCAGTATTATTTGTCTGTGTATTTTCAAGGAAGTAAGTTATTTCAGGTAATCAAGAGATTTACAGTATTTAAAGTATTAACAAGATAGAAAAAATAGAGCAGGTATCTTGAAATCCAAGGGATTAAACGCACTTCACCTGATTGTATTTATATAACATATGCGTGAATTTCTGATTTTTTTCTGCATTCTTTTTCTTTGCCTGTATACCTCTCCTTTTTTTTAAAAAAAAAAAAAAAAAAAGAGAGAGAAAGAGAGAAGAATAAACCATGATGCGCATATGTTATTAGCAGCAGCAGAATTTGAGGAAACATGGAGAGCTGAAATGTTTCTAAAATTGTTCTTTGAGAGCCCTCAGGTCAGAGCTTTCAACAAAACTTGAGCAATAAGGTCATGATATTTGGGATGCCACAATTATTTTGTCATCTTTGCTACCAGCCAGTGTTTTCATCTGGTTTGTAGGATGGGCTTGAGTGCTGTTTGTTGGCACTTTGGGTTTTCAGTTGTTTTCTTTTTCCCCCTTCTCCTGTAGTGTAAACCCTAACAGGAAGGGTGAAAGTTCAAGACAGTTCAGGACTGAAGATGTAGAGGAGATGGGTCAGGGGATGAAGCCAGAAGCTAAATGCTCCTAGTTAGTTCTCTAGAAGGAGGCAAAAATCACGATGTTCTTTCCATTGAGAACATCCAATTTTCCTCTGAAAAAGGCAGTGAATTTTACAGAAGAATGTTCAGCAGTGGAATGTGATCGGGGCATTCAATCTGAAAGTGTTACGTAGATCCAACTTCCATTGAAATCAATGTGGGGATATGAGATCACTTAATTTGTAATAATGTGGAATGTATGTGCCTTTGACAATTTTCCCTCCTGCTTAAATATGTTTTTTCTTAAAATCAAGGGATGAATTTCCTAGTATATGTGTGGAAATGGATGCTCTAGTGTAATTTTCTAGGGATTAGGCCTGACACGTGTAAATATTTTTTTGTATGATACAACCATTAGAGGATGACTGAGTTTCTTCAGTTATTCTACACAACAATCTATGGTATGACAATCCAATGAGACAGAGCAATCTGTTACAATATCCTGATAAAGGCAGTATTATTAATTTAAGGCCTGCACATTTATTGAAATACAAGGAAAACAATCTTATCTTTCAAATAATGATACTGAACATACACAAATGACTTTCAATTTACTTAGCTGTTAGAAAATACTATGTAAGACTTTCTTGTCAAGGCTGGGTTGCAAATTTAAATGATGAGATTATGCTATTACCTGCTTTATTACTGTGCAAAATATAAAAATAATATGGAATGCACAAAGCATATTTCTTGAGATCACAGATACTTAACCATGATTTTCAGAGGGAAACTAAATTGGATATAACTGGCTTCATCACTATGTGAAAGACACAGGCATTAAAAGCCACAAGGGTGAAGCCAAAAGGAATGGAGTACTAATCAGTACAGTTGCATCACGAATCAATCCTCTTTTTTTTTTTTTAATTGCTTAGATCTAGTAGTTTTGATAAGTATGAAATGGATAAATCCAAAGTAATGTGTACAAGTATATTCTTCAGTTTTCTTACAGCTGCTTTGTCTCATTTCAGTTATAAACCTTTTCTTATTAAGGGAATTCATTATTAGGAGGAGGAAAGAACAGTATTACATGACAAAATAACATGATAAAGTCTCTAGCTACTTCTCATCATCACATATTAATCAAACCTGTCTAAATGCCAATGAGGTGGGACTTCTCCAGTTTCCAGTAATAGTTGATCCAGCTTGGAGGTGTTATTCCTAGACAGAAATTAAGCAGTGGGAAATAGTGTTCTTTCTTTCTTTCTTTATTTATTTATTTTCAAACACATCATTAAGATACTGGTCTAAGTGAGTGTGGGGTACTGTTGATTCCTTAGGGATTGCAAATTCTTTAATGTATTCCTGCAGTTCACTATAGCTTAAGAAAATGAGAAATTTACAATTGCTCAATGGGGAAAAAGCTGTATACATGTTAAAAGCCTTGAAATTGATTTCTGTTAAAGATATGAGAAGACTGTATATATGTACACGTATGTATATAAATCAACATGAAGTAGCATTTTTGTTTCTTCTAAAATATCAGTTGCCTATTTCAAGTACTAGGTGAATGGTATGTATACTAACACAGAAATCTAGTTAGTTTCAAAAGTTAATGTACAAAAATCAATGGAGAAGATGGAATGGTTCTATTTACAGGTTCGATTATAAAGTAGTGCCTTGCATCTCAATCAAGTTGAGTGATCTGTGTATTTAAGTGACTTGAAATGTTCTTTTGTCTTTGCAGAAACATTTATTACAAGTAGTTAGCTGTTTGAACTATTGGCCAGCCAAGGAGAACTTCTGTCGGATTGTTTTATCTTTTTGCTATTGTTGTTACATGCAATGAAAAGCATAAAAAGTTCACTGTAAGGTTCTGTCAACTTTAGCCAACTTCAACAAAGCAGGCATGTAACAAATGTGTAATTTATTACTATGAAAGAAAGATGAACCAGATGGGAACTTAGATGTGAAAAATGTTGTAGCATATCCATGCTCTTAACTTCCCTCTTGCAGTTATTTCTCATTTAAAAATATATATGTGCCTCTGTTTGGTTTTATATATATGTGTCCATTAATAGATACGCTTCTCTTATTAGACAGTGTGACTGTCTAATTAGACAGAATGACTTTATGTGATTGCGAGTCCCAGCCTAAGCACCAGGAACGAGTGTTATTGCATGGTACCTGCAATATTTCCTAGTTGCATTAACTCCCACAACAAAGTGGTGTGCTCTGCACACTAGAATTTGTCTGTTACTAATAATAACCTTAGCCTTGTTTATACAACCATAGCACTTCTGACCACTTAACAAAGATCAGATACAAAGACAGACAGGAGAGATACAGGTGGCAATGAAGTATGGAGCACAATGGAAAGGACAGCAATAGCGATCACAAAAACATAGACTTAAATCTTCTGTTTTGGGAGATGAGACAGTAATGGAAAGTGGAGATTCAAGCCTATGCTGTAATGCTTTAATCATTGTATCTTTTTTTCAGGCAGACTTAGAGCAAGCTTGGGCTATAAAACACAATTTGCAAAAGAGACCATCTGCAAAAGATAAATGGAAAATAAGTCCAGAGAGGAGCTTTTTAGAATAGGAAGGACTGCCAGTCCTGGGTCCTTGTTTTTACTCAAAACCTGACAGTGCATCACTCATTCTTCCTTCATTGCTTGTATATTTTAGATGGAAGATATGTTTTCCTCTGACTGCTGTTCTGGAATGCTAATGGTGAGCTGTGGAAGTGCAAAGGTTTCATGGCAGGAGACATTACGCTAAGGGCTGTGCTTCAGAGATCACAGCCCTTTTGAGCCCACAGAGCTTTTGAGATACCACTGCAGCCAGCATCTTTTTTTTTTTCAGAAGCTCCTTAGCAATCAAGCTTGTGGAAGTGGAACTCCCCTATACGATATCTTAAGTCAAATTTTAGTTTTGTTTGTTTGTTTGTTTTAATATCAATTCCTATATGTAGCAGTGATTTAAAATCAGTTTAAATATCTGATTTTATAGGTGCATGTTGTAATTGATTCTAGGTGCATACACAGGAATTAAGTCATGTTTTTTAATCAACAGATTGCAGCTATTTTACAGTGGATAATTAACGTCACTTGCTGAGTGAGAGCTGAGCTAGGGTAACCAAATGCTCTTGAGGAGAAGTGGGAAGGAAACCCACAGTGCAAAACCAGGTAGCATTTGCACAGCACACATCATTTCCTGAAAATTTCCTAGCCAGTGTAAAAGCAATTTTGCTTCTAAAACATGTTTACAAAGTAAATAGGATTTGTTAAAGCTGCATATATTTAATGAATGCACTACAGAAATGATCCAGACATTTCTATCGTTTTGATGGTTTTGCATGGTGGAATCCAAGAACATGTTTTTTTTCTCTGATCTATACCAGTAATTGTTTGTATTCCAGCCAGATTAGATCCGTTACTCTAAACATTTCCTCCTGTATTGCCTACATGTTCATGTTTTTTTGGGGTTGGTTAGTTGGTTGGTTTGTTTTGTTGTTGTTGTTGTTGTTGTTGTTGTTTTGTTTTTGTTTGTTGTTGTTGTTGTTGTTTTCACTCTGCAACAACCTACTGCTTTCGTTCTCTCTATTTATGCCACCAGGAAAAACAGTTAAGAAAAGTTAGCACTGAGTTCTTAACCATTGCATTGATACCACTTGCCAGGAATACTGATAAGTATGTATTCTAGAAAGGAAATGCATCTTAGCAGCTGGGCTACAATGGCTGTAACATTAAGAATGCTTCCTCACATTTTCCTTGATGGGCACAGACCCATTTAGCTACTGTGTAGTAGCTGCAATCAGCTATGTTTGTATCAATGTGAAAAATGTGCAGTTCTGTATTTTCATTAATGCTTCAGCTGGGGAGAGAGGAAGAAGAACATCAGTGTCAGGCTGTAGACAGTAGGACAGAAGAGGTTTTTCTATAGTAATTCCTACTCCTCTTTGATGTCCTGTCCATCTATTCTCATTAAAATGTCATGCCATAATACATTTTGCATAAATCTATATAAGTCGCAGTCAGATAGTTTTTGACTTCTTTGGAATCCTCTTGTTTGCTAAAACATACAGTGGCTCAAGTATTTGAAGAATCAGGGAGTGGTTGAGGTTGAAAGTGCCCTCTGGAGGTCACCTCTTTTCCTGGCAGTGGATGCCACTAAAAAGGGCCTGGCTTTCTCAGCACAGTAATTATAAAGCTTTTTTTCTACAGATGTTCACTGAATTTTCACTACCATAAGTAACTTTGTACCTCTGAGATGAAGGATTAACTACTTCTGTCCTTCCTTATGATACACAGTATGATCATCACCCTCAATTTCAACCATGCTATTCTGTGGAGTGAGACATGTTAGTTATAATAGCAAATTATCTAGTACCAGGTGTTCTCCCTCTCCACTTTTCAAAAAAGACAGCTTAGTAGTTTGGCAATGTCATGTTCAACTGTACACAGTATGCAGCTGAACTGGTAACATATATTTTTTTTTAATTAAAACCTTAAGTTGTAGCAGCTGATCTGAGTAATCTGTAAGTAATACATAAACCTAGATCACATTCTTTTCTTCAAATTGCAAGGTTTTATTTTTCTTTCAATAAAAGCAATTCTAGGAAATACAGAGCATACAATTTTATTATGAAAATTTGTATTTTCAATATAGAATTCAAAATGTTAAATGACAATTAAAGTAATGGTGTTGTCCTTTGTTGAAAGGACAGCCTTGAGGCAACAATGAACATTTTTTGAAACGCTCTTTCCATTTCCACTTAGAGATTCTGACAAGGCTTTTTTAAGTGCAGTTTTCGTAATTATTTTCTCTCTCATTATTTATGTAATTATCAAAGCTTTAATCTTGATTTTTTATTTGTTGTACACTGCAGATACACGTGGATTTACTAACAGTAGGGCGCATTAATGATGGGCTTCTAATATTTATTCCTTTCATCATTAATAGCATAGGATTTTAACTCATAAGTATAATGCGGATGGATATAATGAATAGCTTAGTGACTTCATCTTTTCACCATTGAGGTAGTCCAGTGACTTACAGTTAATTCTAATTAAGTTTTCACCGAAGCCAGAGAAAAACATTAACTGCAATAATTTGTAAAAATGAATTTGGATTTTAATTCACAAAGTTGGTTACTGTAGCAACTTGCCAGATGTAGAAAATACCTTCATCACAGTTTTGCAAGATAGCATTTTTAGAATTGGATATGAAAGGTACGTTTCCATGGATGTTTTGCATACATATCAAAGAAATACCAACTTTCTCCAAAGTTAGTAAAAATTACTGAGAAAAAAAATAAAATGGTGATGACTGGGCTTATGATTTTGATTTATCATTGAATTTTTAACTGTTGGGAATGCTTACTGAAGTACAGATTGCTAATTTTTGTACTGTCACATAAATCAGTGTGGTCACTGCTAGTTTGGACATGCAAAAAATGCACAGTGGGATTTAGAAAAGTCTCAGATCAAGTCAACTTCAAAAACGCGATGCAACTGAGTTGTCTTGGTTTTGCATCATTGTTGAGAAGGTACTTTCAACCATCTTCACGGATGGACATTGCAGCTGTATCCAGTTGTTTTCCTCCAAAGGAAAGAAGACTCACAGCACAGTTTGCAAGTCCTCCTTGTCCTTTTGCTGTGTGGTGTTGGCACAACCATTGTATCCCTGTGGCCACTCACAACAGCTTACAGAAGGCATTGTAGCTCTTCACTTATGCAGTAGGTAAAGGGTGATAATCAGTGGGTTTTAAACTGTGTGCAGAAATGAGAAAATAAGTATATTTCAGTGTTCAGACAGTATTGCTTGGGTTGGATTAGAATTTTGGAATGAGTCAGACTTCAGTAAGCAGCTCTGGTAGCTGAGGAAACAGTACTTCTCTCATTCTGAGAGACACAAGGATCTAAATGAGACTAGAGGAGCTGTGTAGCCAACAGAACATAAATTATGACCCACACATTTGTTATTACATATTCCATGTCACTTTACACTTCAGAACAGGTGTTAGCCACAGTCTCCTGGCAAAATTGTATCTTTGCTAATTAAATTCTGCCCTGCTAAATTCCCCCTGAAATTTTAATTGGATTTTGTATTCCTCACTGTATGTTATAAATTGCTGTGTGATGCTACTTTGTGCTGTTAAATGTCTGCCTTTAATTGGTAGGTGACATACCCCTTATCCCCAAATACAAAGTGAGAAAATATTTTATCATTAGTGAAATGATTTTAAATTTACTAATGCTGATAGCTACAATTCATGAAATCCTCATCAGACAAAACTATTTATTGGTTCCCCCAGTCTTCTCAAATGACTTTATTCAGCTAAAAGCTCTGCAGGAGAACTGTCTAATTGGAATGTTCAGGTAGAGCTGTAAATTGTCCCTATCTTTAAAAAGAAACAAAGAAAAAAAACTTATATCCATACTGAGAACTGATTTTAAAACAGTATGTAGTATAAAGACAGACTATAAAATGAACTAAACTGAAACATTGCTTGTTCTCATAAGGAAGACATGGTTTGGAAGTATGTTATTCTTTGTGTGTTAGATCATTCACAAGTTAGCACTTTATAACACACTATGCATGAATTTGCACATACCTTAAATATATACTTGAACTGAACTTAGATATGAGCCATAGACATTTCATAGTCTACGAAAGTTGAAGTGAAGTAAGACACACTGTAACCAAAATTTTCCCATGCATTTTTCCTAATATGTTTCTAACTCATTTTCTGTTTTAAGACCTCTTTTTTGTCTGGCAATATTTTTTTTTTATTTTTATTTTTTTTTGCTTGATTTGATTTTGCCTTCCAGTAATTTAAGTGCTTAAATATTTTTAGTTCTTGTAAGCTGGAATTTTCCTTCAATTATTTTTTTATTTATTCAGTGTATTCAAATATTAGTTATTCAATGTTTTTCATGCAGTCCAGTTTCTAATGTTGTCTAGTGTTGTCATGACAACAAAAGCTACTAAAAATCAGGTACTCAATATTACAGAATCACAGAATCACAGAATAGTCTAGCTGGAAGAGACCTACAAGATCACCGAGTCCAACCTCTGACCTAACACTAACAAACATCTTTTAAAGACCACCAGGGATGGTGATTCAACCACTTCCCTGGGCAGCCCATTCCAGTGCCTAACAACCCTTTCAGTAAAGAAGTTCTTTCTAAGATCCAACCTAAACCTCCCCTGGCGCAACTTTAGCCCATTCCCCCTCATCCTGTCACCAGACACGTGGGAGAACAGACCAACCGCCACCTCACTACAGCCTCCTTCAGGTACCTGTAGAGTGCAATAAGGTCACCCCTGAGCCTCCTCTTCTCCAGGCTAAATAGTCCCAGCTCCCTCAGCCGCTCCTCATAAGACTTGTTCTCCAGACTCTTCACCAGCTTCGTAGCCCTTCTCTGGACTCGCTCAAGCACCTCCATGTCCTTCTTGTAGTGAGGGGCCCAAAACTGAACACAGGACTCGAGGTGCAGCCTCACCAGAGCTGAGTACAGGGGGACAATCACATCCCTGGACCTGCTGGCCACGCTGGTTCTTATGCAAGCCAGGATGCTGTTAGCCTTCTTGGCCGCCTGGGCACACTGCTGGCTCATAGTCAGCCAACTATCAACCAGTACTCCCAGGTCCTTCTCTGACAGGCAGCTTTCTAACCACACATTTCCCAGCCTCCCAGCCTGTAGCTCTGCTTGGGGTTGTTGTGCCCCAGGTGTAGAACCCGGCACTTGGCCTTGTTGAACTTCATACCGCTGGCCTCGGCCCATCGGTCCAGCCTGTCCAGATCATCTTGCAGAGTCTTCCTATCCTCGAGCAGGTCGACACACGCACCTAACTTGGCGTCGTCTGCAAACGTACTGAGGGTGCACTCAATCCCCTCATCCAGATCATCGATGAAGATGTTAAAGAGGACTGGCCCCAGTAACGAGTGCGTGCGTGTTCCACTAGTGACCGGCCTCCAACTGGATTTGACTCCATTCACCACAACTCTCTGGGCCCGACCATCCAGCCAGCTCTTAACCCAACGAAGCGTGCGCCAGTCCAAGCCAAGACCATCCAGTTTCCTGAGGAGAATGCTGTGGGGAACAGTGTGAAATGCCTTACTGAAGTCAAGGTAGACCACATCCACAGCCTTTCCCTCATCCACTAAGCATGTTACCTTGTCATAGAAGGAGATTAGGTTCATCAAGCAGGACCTGCCCTTCATAAACCCATGTTGACCTGGCCTGATCGCCTGCTTACCCTGTAACTGCCGCATGATGACGCCCAAGATAATCTGCTCCATGAGCTTCCCTGGCACTGAGGTCAAACTAACAGGCCTATAGTTTCCTGGGTCTACCCTCCGGCCCTTCTTGTAGATGGGCGTCACGTTTGCTATCCGCCAGTTGAGTGGGACCTCCCCCGATAGCCAGGACTGCCGATAAACGATGGATAGTGGCTTGGCCAGCTCTTCCGCCAGTTCTCGCGGTACCCTCGGGTGGATCCCATCCAGCCCCATCGACTTGTGTACATCCAAATACTGTAGCAGGTTGCCAACCATTTCCTCATGGATTGTGGGGGCCACATCCTGCTGCCCATCCCCTTCCACCAGCTCAGGGTACTGGGCGTCCAGAGAACAACTGGTTTTGCTGCTAAAGACTGAGGCAAAGAAGGCGTTAAGCACGTAGGCTTTTTCCTCATCTCTGGTAACTAAGTTTCCCCCCGCATCCAGTAAAAGGTGGAGATTCTCCTTAGTCCTCCTTTTGGTATTGATGTATTTATAAAAGCATTTTTTTGTTGTCTTTAACAGCAGTAGCCAGGTTGAGCTCCAGATGAGCTTTGGCCTTTCTAATTTTGTCCCTGAACCACCTCGCAACATCTTTGTAGTCCCCTTGAGTGGCCCGTCCTCTTTTCCAAAGATTATAAACCCTCTTTTTTCTCCTAACCTCGAGCCACAACCCTCTGTTCAGTGTGGCATTAGTGTGGCATTCTTTCAGATCTCATTTCCAGGCTGAAAAAAAGTTTATTGCCAGATCCTCAAAAGGTGTAAACTCTCACAACTCTATTGGTGATCAATACCATCTGATCATCTGGCACTGTATCTCTTTTCTCAAAAATAATTTTACTGCACTTTGAATGACCAATGACTCTGAAGTATTGGCATATGGTAGTTTTGCAGAACACAGATGATGTAATGAAACTTTTGATAAATCTCATAGTACACTTGTATTTTTAAGACTATTCTCAACAAACTCAGTGAAAATTCTTTTTTGTAGAGAGCATCATTCCTGAATATGCAGTTCAGATTTAGGTTCTCAGGAATTTTGCCAATATCAAATACAAAAAATATGACTTCATGGTGATGTCATTTATTTTTTTTTCCTGATTTTCCTGATATTTGCTGTTTGTATGTGATCTTTTTTGATTTAATTGATATTCAAGTTATGTAGATATTATCTGCCACCACATATGTTTTTATATGCATGTTTTTATGCATTATACCATATATTCTATTAGAGTGGTAAAATATTTCAAAATCTTTATATTCAAAAATACTTTTAGCATTTTTAATATATACATTCAGAAAAGAACGCCATTCCATTTTTTCCTCATATTTTATTGTTTTCAATGGATTGCTTGCTACTTTGCCAATATGCTCTTTAAATGTTGGTATTATGTTAATTCCATGTCTTCAACTATTGACCGCATTCTAAGTGTGCTGATGATCAAACAGAAAATGTTAAGAGTATGGTGTCATTTTCCTTATTTAATGATGCATCAAATAGATATAATGAACAAGGTCATTAATATATTTAGTTTAGGGAATATGACAGCAGTTTGATCAGTGCACCATAGATTTTTATATTTTTTAATTTAGCTGTGCTGCTTCCTATGTACTCAATTTAATCCAAAATAAAAAAACAAGCCTTGGAAGGAAACTTGTCATTATATAACCACACAGTTATTATTGTTATTAGGTCATTTTTCCCCATTTATGCAAAGTGTTATACAGATGTTACTCCATTCTCTAATAACATTTGTGATGTTGAAAAGTTTTAAGTGGTGCCTTCCACCTGTATGTATAGTAAGGTTGCAGGAGGAATTTTGGGTGTGTTTGAGGCAGTGCAGTGGTTGTGTGTAGCCTAAAGCTTGGTGGTGCATCCACTCAGAAAACTGCTCTATGAGCTTTGCCTCCGTGCTGCTGGGCTGCTGGTATTTGCTATGCTTGTGACAAGAGCCAAATGGATGCTTTATTGTTTTTGTTTGAGGGGAGGAGTGGAGAATGAAGCTGGGGGACACCTCCTTTATGTTAACATGCATTTATTTTTATGGCGTTTGTTACTATATAATATACTGTAGTTAATTGCCAGACAAGATGAAGAGTCTAACCTGTTCGGCTCTCCAATAAGGGCTGTTTTTCTTTAGCCCTTTTCATTTGGTTTTTAAATGCATCTTCACCAACAATTTTTAAATAGCACTGCATTGGTATGAATTTGCAGACATTAATTGGTTTTTATTTCCTTAAAGAAAAATTATCCTATTTCTCCACCTTGGACTATTAGGCATAGCACTCAACATGCACTTTTTGTTTCAGTAAAGCAAGAATCAGTTTTAGTCTGTTTTTCTGTGAATGCTTGTTGCTGAGTATGTAGTGTTTCTTAGCCATTTCAGCTCTTCACATGCTTGCTGGATGTAATGACAGACCTTGTACCCAGGAAAACATTAGATTTGCAGCCTTTCAACTTGTCTAACAGTTCCACAAGATGTTTCAAGTCAACATGGCTGTTAAAAGCCACTTTGGGGCAGTTCAGTTCTTCAGCGTTCCCACTTCTAAGTTGTGACAAAAATTAAATGATAAAACCCCTATGAGATGTATCTTCAACTCAGTGCCTCCAGTGCGTGTTACACATTCCCATTTACACTTAGCTATGTAAGAAGCCTTTCATTCCAAGTTTTGGACAAATAGTTACCTCATACAACAGTAGTAATAAAATCTATGATAATAAATACTCTAGCATATAAGTAATTATAATATAAACATACTGCAACAGTAATTCAAATATCATGCAAACTTGGCAGCACTTCAGGTATGGCAGTGGCTTAATAAACATGTTGACAAAGTGACTGCTAGATACCTACAGCGCTGATGTGCTCCTGAGCCATGACTGCCTCCTGGAGACCCAGGATGCTACAGAGCTGGGGAGGGGGGGGGCACAGGGAACAGCTTTCATGTGGTAACAGAGCTCACTGTACCTGCAGCCTCTTGCTTCTATGCAGAAGCACCACACTTCCTGCATATAATAACTTTGGTGACTGACACATGATACATGCAGGATAACACTTTTTAAAGGAAGGATGAAGTTAGGAAATAAGAATATGAATGTATGTACTAAAGTGTGATGCAAATAAGCCTTGGGTTGAAAGAATATGCTAGGAATGTCACTGCAAAGGGAAGAAGACAGTTTAAATAGGGAACACTTAAGCACAGTTATGGAATACTGTGAACTCTCATGTGAAAACGTCAAGTTGCTTGATATTTTAGTTTGTTTCAGTACAGAATTTGAGTCATAATTCCTTCAAGAATTAAGTTGTGCAGTTCTGAGTTTCAGAAGTAGTGATTATAAAGCACTAATAATAGCATTTTCCACTGCCACATTGTGTATTATACATTATTGTATTATTCATGTGTTTTTCTTTTAGTAAATGACTTTGGCTTTTTTGAAGAAGGGTATTTATTTCAAAGGCATGGGAGAGGTGCAGTCCACTTGGGGTTCTCAGCATAAAGATGTAGTGCTTTAACTTTTGTATTTGAGGCTGATTTCCTTTTATGTAAGTAAAAATATTGTACTGGATTCTGTTTAATGAACATTTACATGCAGCTATCCTGCTTTTCCAGCCCAAGAGGCAATCTTATGTAATACATATTTGCATATTGACACAGTTACAATATTAGAACTAGAGGAAAACAGAATAAAAGTCAACAGTGTGTGTCAAAATCTACTTGCAGAGAAAAGTTCCTTTAAGGTTTGTCATTATCTTTTCTCAGTCACATCAACTTTATGAAATAAGTACATCCTCAAGCTACATGTGGAGTTGCTACTCACAAGAAAAGTGAATGTTAACTTTTATACAATTTAATTAACTTACCCTTCTGTACTGGGAAGTTGTACTGGGTCTGGCTGGGATGTTAACTTTCCCTGCAGCAGCCCATACAGTGCCATGCTCTGCACTTGTAGCTAGAACAGCAGTGTTACCACACTAGTGTTGTGTCTGCTGCTGAGAAGTGCTGGCACAGCATCAGGACTTTCTCTAACCCTCCTGGGGGGTGAGCAAAAAGTGAGAAAGAAACATCACCAGGGCAGCTGACCTAAACCAACCAAAGAGATATTCCATCCCATATGATGTCACACTCAGCAATAAAAGGTGGAAGAAGGAAGAAGAGGGGAGAGGTGGGCTTTCGTTGCGAAAACGTCTGTCCTCCTCGCAAACACCGGCTACGTGCGTTGAGGCCCTGCTTCAAGGACGTGGTCAGGCATCGCTCATTTGCGGGAAGTAGAGAACAATTTATTTCCTCTGCACTTGTTTTTGCTGTTCCCTTTCCCCCTCCCTTTCCCTTTTTCCCTTTAGTTGAATTGTTAATTAATAATATTTCCTTAATATATATATATTTTCCCTTTAATTAAATTATCCTTATCTCAACCCGTGAGTTGTTCTTTCCTTTACTTCTTCCCCTCCTCTGAGGAGGAGGGGGAGTGAGAGAGTGGTTGTGGAGTTCAGCTACCTAGCACGGTAAAACCACCACACCTTCTGAAATGTGAAATGCAGTGAAGAAGTCATCTTGGTGTGGTACCTGGCAACATCAAGTTCAACCACAGAGAGTGGCAGATAATTCAAGGTAAAGCAGGATAGTACTTGTAGGGAAGGATTTCACATGGTTTTGTGTCACATAAAAGACAAAACTTTAAAATGGACTAAAGTAAGCGAACAGTTCCAGCGACCAAGAGGAAGGGACATTGCTTCTGCTGTGGATTTTACAGAAGTCATCTGCTGAACAAAGAGTTTGGGGCCCTTCAGGGTTACAGCTTCTGTGTCACTTAAATAACGAGAGAAGATTTTTCTCCTCCTTTGGCCTTGTCCCATCTCCTGTTAAAACAATTCCACTTCCTGCTACCTTGTGCATACCTATCCAAAACCATCAGCATCTAGTTACCCACCATGTAACTTTTCTGTGTATACTGCATGTACAACCTGGAGGCTTGGGGTGTCAAAAGAATTTATTCTTACCTCTTTCAGTATCCTAGGAAAGTAGTTGCAATACTGCCAACCAACCTTTGCTGTCTTTTCTGATATAGGTGTCATAACAGAGTTTCCTACAGAAAAGTCCTCTGAGCCTTGAGGCACACAGCTCTCACTGAAATATTTTGAGACGACAGCAATGTGATTTCCCATACCAGCCAGCCTGTATGAAGGTCGTGTAGGAATGTTCCAGGTCTCTGGCAGTTCTGAGGAAATACTGATGCAGTTTTAACAAGATCAGGGTATATAATTAACATTCCCATAAACTTCATTCACACAGTACTGTATAAATAGTTGTCCACAGCAAGGGTACATGTAATTTTCCTTGAAAAAGCTTTTAGAAGACAGAGAACTTATCCAGATAGTAAATTATATTAAGTAAAAGTTCCAAAATCTGTGGATTTAAAAAAGAAAAAACTTCTAAAAAAGAACCTACTAAAAGAAAACTGATTTTTGCAAGTTTAATTAAGTGTCCCAAACCAACCTTAATTATGTTTTTGTAAATACAGCTTGGTTTTTTTTTGTTGTTTGTTTTTTTTTTGTTTGTTTTTTTGTTTTCCAAAATTCTAATGAAGTCTAGCTGTTATCAGTAAGTTTTTAAGATATTCAATGTCTGAAAAAGGGAGCAATGTTTCTATGCTTTCCTAACAAAATCTTTACTTAAAATATTTTGGTTACTATGATGTGCTGAATAACTGCAGTAAGGGCAGAATAATATATTCAAGAACATTGCCTTGCACATCACTGCAAACTAATATATCTTAATGAATAAATATTTTTCTAAACGAAAGGCACAGGCACCAGACAGCAGGGCTTTCTTCTACAAAGTATATTTTTCTCCTTGCAGCCTTGGATTTTTTGTACAGCTATGGAATAATTAAGCAAAGTGGAATATTAATGCAGTTTTATAACTAGTATGTTAAGGTTGCCAGATGTTGTTCAAATTTTCTCTCTTTTATAATGTACATTGGTGTTTAAATTGTTGGCTGATAATGGGTTGTGGGGAACTTAGATATCAAAACCAAATGTTGTAAGGTATTTAAAATGAGCTTATGTAGATGATGATTCGTTTATTTTTATATACTTTTTATTTTCAGTTTTGAAAAGGCTAAATCTAAAATCAGATTTATTGATTGGAAAATTCCAACTTACATAGTATTCCACTGATGTCTTCTCTTAAATTAGAAAATTTGGAGATTTATTAGAAAACAATATTCAATGTCCGAATGCCTTTCATCACTTCTGGAACATATACATTTTTTTTTACACAGATTTTCCAAGGCATATATTTGAAATTAATGTGGCCAATCAGAGTAAAAATGTAGAGATCAGAACAAATATGAGGATGAATACAGGTTGTAATGATGACATTGGTGTATTTGTTTTTCTTGTATGATCTGTATCTATAGTAAGGGGTAGGAGGAGAGTATTTATTTTTACCCACACAGTGTGGGTGCACATTTTACTATCAGAGTCTTCTTCCTGAAAACATAGCCTCCTAGTCAGGTGCAGAAGACAATTACTAATAGTTGTTTTCAAACATCAGAAGCAATTTTGATTTTTGTCCAAAAAGCTGGGGTTTTCATCAACCTTCTAAACTATATCTTTGAGATACAATTGAGAAATTGAGTATACATTTGCATCAAAATCCAAAAAGATGTTCCCTCCACGCCCAATCTGGATCCTTAATATTGTGCCAAAAGATAACAGTACTTTGTTAATGTAATTCAAAAGTACAAATTGAATCTTCATTTGCATGTGTGTCATTTAAAAACACGAGACTTCATATGTGGTTCTTTGAATTCAGTTGAAGAGACTACCCACACAAAATCATTTTCAGTTATTTGCAAATGTGTCCTTCTGTTAATGACAAAGATATTTCCTCAAATCTATGAGGTAGATTTTATGTCATTTTTTCTTCAGTTATATTCAAACATAGCACAGGATACTTGTCAAGTGAAGACTAAGCAAATTAAGGCTGACTAGGTTCAAGATAGTGGAATGACTTCAAATTGCTTTAGTTGTCGAAATGTACTATCAACAGAAGAAAGAGGTCAGGAAAATAGTGTAGGACCAGAAATCATGGTATTTATTGCCTTGAAGATTTGTGGCTTCCTTTCGCTCATTCAAAACAGCTATGACTTACTTTTTTTCTTGGGTGATTTTGCCCCCAGTATGCTCAGTCATTTATCCAATTGTTGTAATTGTTGTGGGCTTGTTATGTGAAAAAAGTACCACAAGCCTTTTTAAAGGAACTGTAAAATTTATTTTTTTAAATACAGTACTCATTTAATTATTCAGTCCCTTAGAGAATAAGTTAACAAAACACTGCACAAATCTAGTGAAAGTATTAGAGTTGTACAGAACTATTGTCCACTTGTTTAATGATGGATTTTATATAATGACCCAATTAATATTTAAGAGATGCATGATTAATTTACTGATTTTTTTCACATAATAATTTTTAGCACTGTGTATTAAGTGCACTTGATTAACATCCTTTTTACACTAGAAGTTTTGGGTATAGCAGAAAGTTCAAGTAGACATTGAGTAGTCTCTTGGCAATCTTAGTTAGTCCTTCTAAGTGTTTCTTATTAAGCTTAAATCTTGTGAGCTGAGTGAAAAAAAACATTGTTTTTCTGTAAGAAATTTTCAATGCCAAAGCCCATTACTGAATAAATTAATTCTTTTTATTTAACTTTGACTTGAATTCATTGACAATTGTGGGGAATAAAATAGTTGAGTTATGCATAAGAATTTATGTATATATTTTCATCATATTTACATCAGCTGCAGTTCACATTTATATATCTTTTTTTATTATTATTTCTGCCCAAATGATGCTTTCCTCAGCAACAATAGATATCATCCTTAAATTTATCTATTGAAATTTACATCTTTGAAAATCTACTCTAATGAGAAGTGAAAGTGTATTTCCCCCATTATTGGGTTCTTAATATTCAGCTTCTCCATATTCTGCAATAGCCAACTTTTAATTACAAATTCATGCAAGTAACCTTTAATGCAGACAAAAGACAAAAACAAAGTAGTATTTTGGGTTTTGTGGGCTTTTATTCGTTTTTTTGTTTGTTTGTTTTGTTTTGTTTTGGTGGTGGTGGTGGTTTGATTTGGTTTGGTTTTTCCCCACTATAAGTGAAAGTGAGAGAAATGTATGTGTAGCAAAATCTCTATCACCACAGCCATCAGTATGTATTGTTCACATAACATTTTCTTAATGACACCCATACCATGCTAAAATTCCCTTCAGAGATGATCCAGAGTTAATCAATGCAAAAATCAACAGATTGTTGTCAACATCATCCTCAGAAGGGAAGACTTAGTTGTCTGGTAAATGAAATAAATAAGAAGATACAAACTGTGACAGAGCTCTGGGCTAGGATGATTCTAGGTACCATATATTTATGTAGTTACGTGTATATATAGTTACATACATATATGTATGTGGTTACATTGCTTGCTGGCAGAAATTAGATATGTAATTTTAATGGTGATGGAAATCCTTACACTTTAGACATTTGAATAAATAAATTCGAACCTGATATTTTCAGTTTATGGCATTGTAGAGACTGGCATTGGACAGTATGTTGGTGGAATCTCAGAAATTGTTTCTGTCAGTGTGGCACCTAGTTTGGCCAAATTAGACATCATTAGCTTTGTATCATTTGTATCATTGCGCCACTGTGCTGAATATACTCATCTCTGTCACATGAAGAACCCTTAACTTTGCAGAATCTCTGAGTTACTCCCACCAGTATAAATGGTCTAAAAAACACAAAGTTGGAAGTAGAAGGATTGCAAGAGATTGTTAAGATTTTGGTGCTAAAAAGTTTTTGAGAAGTACTATGTTGATGTTCTGCCCATCTATTTCTGAACTTTTTCTTTTCCTAGAAGTATTTTAACAGTGGAAATTTACTTCTGAAAGCATTTTGCATGATTTCCTTTGAATTCATTAGGGAAGGAAAAAAAAATAAAAAAATAAAAAACAGCAAGTAGGTTTATTGTGTTGTACCAGGGCATCTATTCTACAAAGGTTGCAGGGTTTACCAGAAGCAAGAATCAGATCTACATGAAAATTTAGCTTGGTTCTAATAAAGCCATAAAAAGCTCACTCTGAGCCCTGGAATCAGTTCTGTAATATCACCTGTCCATCAAAAGCCTTTATTTTTATTTTTTTTAAAGAGCAATTTGCTGTCCTATGGTGATTATAGAATCATGGAGTCAAACTTCCTTCTTCCCTAGCAACCATTTTTATTTCCTGAAAATAATTGTGTTTTTTATATTATTATTATTATTTTTATATACCTTGAAGATAATTGAAGTTGTTTTTTGTGGTATTTTTTTGTGTTTTTTTTTTGGTTGTTTGTTTGGTTGGTTGGCTGTTGTTTTTTTTGTTGTTGTTGTTGTTGTTTGTTTGTTTGTTTTGTTGTTATTTTTTTTGAGAAGTTACCAATTTAATCTAAAAATCAATTTCATTTCACTGTAGTCAGAAAATTGTACATTGCCTTTTGTATCCAAATCCTTAGAGTCTTTGGGGAAGAAGTCTTTGAAGTGAAATTAAAAAGTATATTAATGTTTTATGCAGAAATATAGAAAGGGGTGAGAAAGAGGAGGAAAAAATAAGTATGAAATGTTTTGTGTTTTTTTGTTTGTTTTTTTTTTTTTTTTTCAGTTTCTTCTATGTCAAATGTGTTCAGCTGTACACAAACCTGACTTTCCTTCTCCTTTTCATATCATTCTATTGATTTTGGTGTGCAGTGGCTTGTATTTCCCTCAGCTTTGAAGAACTCCACAAACTCAAAGTAACACTAACTTATATTTTTTCTGGCTATGTTTTTCAATGAATCAGTGGATGGTGAAAAATGAAGAGGTGCAGTGAAGTAAGTTTGAGTTTTGTGAAGGGTTTTAGGATTTCAGAATATGCTTTCCACATGAATTATGATTTTACAAGGAAATTTAGTTTTTTGCTCTGTGCAAATGCAAAGCTGATGAAGAAATTGTTTTTGAAATAATTCAGTAGTTCATAATTTAAAAATAAATAAAATGCACATATAATACTATTAAAGGTGTTCTGTGACCTGTTAGTATAAACAAGATTAACCATTTATTTAGTGTTTCTGTACAGCATTCATCTCATGCTACAGGGTGTCTAGATGTCAAGTTTCTCAGTTAGGCTGATAGTCGTGAGCCTGCTTTTAAGTAAGTTAATACGTCTTAAAACTGTCACCCTAGAATATTTTTGTGTATTCTTGTGTATAGACAGCATAATGCATTGTGCTCTCCGTTTTACTTTGAGAGGCTACTTTATTTTGAGGGGTTAGGCAAAGAAAATTCATTTGATAGCGGCAGACATTGGTACTGTTTCCCTCCCTCTGAGTCCATAGTTTTTGGTATATTGTAAAGATGCTGTAATTCTTCAAAAAGTAGTGTTTGTAATACAGCTGTATTATTCTCTACAACGTTTGCTATTCTTCTTGTAAAAGGTAAAGGATGCTTTATAATAGTATTTCTTTCCAGACCCTGCTGCTTAGTTTTTACGTGTTTGGTGGTGTTGACCAAAAGTCAAATATGTTAGATCGTCAGAAAGCTTGTGCAACACTAAACCTACAGGCCTGCAGGGCAAAAAATCTCATTGGAGTGGCCAAGTAGTCCTTCATCGTGCTTCAGTGCTGATAATGCCTAGAACAACTGATAGAAGATCTAACTAGAGGGACACTTGGACATTTTCTCGGATGAACTTGAACAGAGTTAGGATTAAGACAGTTCCCAACAGGATCCTTTTGGCTCATTGTTAATGCTGAAATGGTTTTCCTTAGTTTAGACATGATGCAGAATGAAAGCTTCCATTCCCCAATGCTGTTCTAAACCTGCTCAGACAATTTTCTGATGGTTCAGAACAGAATTACTTTAATTCACAGCCTCGGAATCCTCTCTACATTTTGGCTGTATTTACACTGTTTTTCATGTTTGTCATTACTTTTTTTCCCTAAAATCAACAAATTTCTCTAGTCTCCATGTGCTACAGTAGCATTAATATGTGGACTACTTGAATTTCCATACGGAATGCACACTGCTTGTTAGAAGTGTACGTGTATCTATATATATCAATCTATAATATAGCCCTGTGTATGCAGTGTCACAGCAGTGTCATGTACAAACAAAGGTTTTGCAAAGCAATGAATCCCACTGATCAATCCAATTTAGATAAATTGGCATTTTTTAGCAATGTGTGGTGTTTCTGATAACTGTCTTGTGTTTAAATAATCTCATGCTCAGCTAGTAATTTTACAGCTTTCATTTGAGGTTGTCTGCATTTAAAGAGTTTCTAAATTTTGATTTCTGAAAAAAGACTGAAAAATATTTTGTTGGTTTTTTGTTTGTTTGTTTTTGTTTTTGTAGTTTCTGTATGAAGAGGTTTTTATTCTGCATGTTTCTAGTTGTTTGTTTTCCTTCTACAAGGAATGACAGATGATAAAGCACTGAAGTACAGGCAGTGATAAACACCCTGTCCATGTTAATGGGAGTTGAGAATGCTTTGCTCCTCTCAGGACTGGTGCCATATTTCCAGGGAAATGTATCGATTTAGTTGACTGCCGATGTGTGATGCATGACAGAAATGAGAAATTGAACATTTTGAATGTGAAGTAAATTTTGCTGATGATGATATATAAATTATTTAGGAAAAAGCAATCAATCAGATTCTCTGTCCTGGTAGCAGTGCTACATAAAATTTAATATGTGGTAAAACAACAACTCTTTTGCAAAATCAAATAGTGGTGTGTTTGTTTGTTTACTAAAATCAGATTCTTGCAAAAAATTGCTTGCAGAACTTTGTTTTTAGTATGCTTTACTTTCTGCATTACTGATGTAATATGACAGTTAAGAAATACTGAACTAAAAATCATTAATTTTGCCTCTCTTGTCAAGGGCCTTAGTTTATTCTTTTTAGGCTTAATATTGCTGTTTTACATTCGTTGGTCTTTAAATAATTTTAACTTGTCAGTAGAGTTGTTTCGAGTGCTAAATACCTGCAGATGGGGTTTATTATAACCACGGATAATTAGACTTTAATACCTGTAAAACATCCACTAGAGACTTGAATAGGCCCTTTCTCTTTTCTGGCAGATGTTTTGCAGATATTAGACTTATATCCTGTTATCTTTGGGTATTTTAACAGTTCATGAAAGCATTCATTTGAAGATGACTATAATATTCTTTTCTCCCCTTCTCCGTTTTATGAAAAGAAAGTGATAATGTATCCTTCTTGGAAGAAAAGAGAAGTACTTTAATGAAAGCTTGAAGAGACTTCTAAAATATTTATTGACACCCACTAACCAGTCTTCAGCGTCAAAGCCTCAGTTTAACATTTTTCCTAGCATAAAGTACCTTAAGCAGTAGGGAGTTCTGCACTGTCTCCCTGGAGCAGCTCAGCAGTGCATAGTCTGGAATCATCAATTTGAATTTTTGGGTGAGATTTTTCAAAGGAGTTCAGCTCTTCTTCAAGAAGTAGTTGTCAATATTTGCCTAGTACTAAGGCTGTAAGGATACAGAGAGCACTATAACCACATCTCTCACTTTTACTGGTAGAGAGGGAGAACTGGAACATTTGGCAGTGTTCTAGAAGTTGAATCCTGGAGTTCCTTTCTGTGTGAGCCCTGGTATGATTAGACAGTTCTGTGCAGTATTAGTGGGACCAAACCATGTGTGGGCAGTTGGGCAGAAAAGTTCTACTATCAGATGTTCTGAAACACATAATTAAGAACTTTTCTCTAACATAACTTTTTTTTTTTTTTTATTTTTTTTTTTTTTCCCCGTACTGGAATTTATTTTAACATTTATTTAGTCAGGAAAAAAAATAAAAAATAAAAAATAAAATAAAATAATTTAAAAAAAATAGTTCTAAAACTTAACAATTAAATTGCTTCAAAATATTTTCTTGATTAATCCTTCCAAGTTTTTTAAACAGACTTAGAATCTGGAACTTGCTGTTTGAATTAGTTGGGTAGGTTTGAGATGTATTAAGAAAAACTCGTGAGTAAGAGTGAACACTCACAACAAGGTTTGTAGTGTTCTTTCTAAACTCTCACAGGATGCTCTTTTATTTATTTCATATTTATTTATTTAATTAATTATTTTTCTCCCTGCACTGTTGAAGCTTGTTTGGAAGATATGGGTCTCTTCTTTTCTTTGGTTCATTTTGTCAGTTAGAGCCCATCATTATTTTTTTTTTTTTGGTAAATGGCAAGGTTAAGAAAGAACATATTTCACAAAGAGATGAAAAGATCTATTCTCATTAGTTTTGCTGTTAATGTCAGCAATTCTGAAAGAAGAACAGGTTCCATCTTGAATACTTGATGTCAACCATATGTTCAAAATCTGTCCCATATAAATAAGATGGCTCTGGTTGCTGAATTTAGTTTTCATTTTTCTGCCATCAAACTTATTTAGGTTTAACATGATGAAAAACAGAAGGAAAGAGTCACATACACAAAATTGGAGTTGCCATCAAAATGCTGTAAGAATGTGACTACCAAAATGCTTTAAAACTTACTGTATATTGAATAGATTTTCATGGTTGTTTCAGTGTTTTCATGTATTATCTGGTTCATATCTTCAAACTTGCTAGCTTTCTGCTACTGCTGTACACCTGGTTTATACTAGGTTTATCAAAATCTAATGATGCATGTGCCAGTTTTTATAAATTCTGGGTTATCACAAATTATATATTACTTGCATTATTACTTGGAATCAAATCACATTTGAGCACTCTTGAATGTCATTCAGCGTGGTTTTGGTTTTTGTCTGTGGGCAAGATCAAACTCAAATATATATAATTTTATTATGTGAGTTTCCCACAAGATAATAGTCACTATTTGCTCATAACTGTTTCTTTATATTTTCACTTTTCAACAGCAAAAATCTTTAATAAGTTACAAACCTTTGTGAGGGTCTGATTTCCTATTTTTGTTGCAGATTTATTTCTGTTCTCCACTGGTCAGTTTTCTACATCAATAGAGTATTCAGGTTAGCTCAATAGCTGCTAGGAGAACACAGATTCAGATTTCATGCATATGTTCTATGACTGTGAGAATACTAATGATGTTTTCTTTTTTTCTTTCTTTTTTTTTTTTTTTGTTTGGTTGGTTGGTTTTTTGTTTGTTTATTTTGATGTCATTGTTTGTTTTAGCTATCCAGAGTGTGATGGCTTTTGAATCTGTTATTGTTGCTTTTTTTGGGTGCCACACTAAATGTGACTGTATTTTCTTGCATTCAAGCCTCATTTGGAAACATGAGTGGGCTTGTTTTATAAGTAAATCTAAATGGGTTTGAACCACAGTTTTTCATTTTCATCCAAAAAATAAATTCATTAAAATAAAATAACAGATAAGGTTATAAACCACACTGTATCTAGAGCAAATGTCATAAGATACTGTATGCTGAGCTTCTCTCTTAACCATGTTCCTCTCACTGTCCTCTTTCCTATGCTGACCAGGTTGCACAAGACAAATGCATCTCTTTGGTACCTCTCTTGGTGACCTGGCTACATTTTGTTTACAATTGCTGATTTTTTGGCCCAGGTGTTGTGATTGCAGTAAACCCACACTGTTTTCTCCAGCCTTGAGATCAGCTGCTACCTTGAGCTGTTGAATGTTCAGTTCCTATCCATAGACAGGATGTGTGTGTAATTGTAAATTCCTCTTAAAGGCTTGCTTTATAAATCTATTAGTATTTAAAAAATAAAAATTAAAAAAATAAGAAAGAATTGTCATTCAAAATGATATTTAGAATTACCCATGTCTGTCTGTGTACTTATCTATTTTATCATTAATTTTTTGAAAGTATTTTATGAATGAATTCTTTTGACTGTTCTCCATGATATGGGAAGTGATGTGTATCTTAACTCTTTGCTCCTGTTTTATAGATGGCTATACAACAGATGACATTGAATTTTATTGGCGAGGGGGTGATAATGCAGTCACAGGAGTGACAAAGATCGAACTGCCACAGTTCTCCATCGTAGACTACAAGCTTATCACCAAGAATGTTGTTTTCTCTACAGGTTTGTGGAGGGGAAGCTACAAGGGGAATTCACTGGAAAGATTTTTAAAAATGGGCAAGTTCTCAATATGTAGTTCAGGATCTGAAAAAAAAAAAAAAAAAAATAAAAAAAAAAAAAAAAAGATAAGGAAAGGAAGTAAATTAAGGCAGCAACTGAATTTTAAAAAATAAAGCAGTTATTACAGCTTCCACGGTGTATCAGTCATTAACATATGAAGAAGATATAATAGCCTGCCTTTTTAGGGCTCAGTCAAATAAGTCTTTTTCTGTTTTTCTATGAAAATTGACTAAGCCACCTCAGTGCCCTAGCTCCAACAAGATATAGTCCAGCTTGCAGAAACCTTTCTCTCACTGTTTCTAGATATTTCTTGTGCCAAGCTGTGTAAGACTAATTATTTTGTCTTCACTGTAAAATCTTTCATGTCCTCCTTCCACAGGACTGTAGTTTAGCCTATGCTAGCTAACACAGGACTTTTGGAAGGCTGAAAATATGTTGTATGACAAGAAGTGGAAAATAAGATTGGAATTCTTGAACAAACAACTAAAACATTTCAAAGACATATTAAATCATTCAAGAGAAACAAGACTTGGGCTATTGCTATTTATGTTCTCTACCTACTTGAGAAAGCTGCTAGGTATGTTCAAAATAAAAATAGGAAAAAAAAAAAAAAAAAAAAAAAAAAAAAACACTTTTTAGATACGGACAGAAATCATCTTGGGAAGGAGTATAGAAGGACTGTGCATTCCAAATTCTTCTAAATCAGGGAGAGTAGGACTTGAATACATAGTAATCTGCAGGTACCCATTTCAACAATTGTTTCATACACTTTTTTTTTTTTTTTTCTGTTGTCCAGTGACAAAGGGAAAGTGTTGCATTGTTTGGATAGAAGGTTAGAACAAAGGTTACCCTGAAGGAGGCATGCTGCAGCTTGTCAGTGAAGAAGCATTTTTATGGTTTGATTCTGTGAAGTATATTTTGGCTGTTGATTCCTCAATATTATGAATGCTATCAGGAAAGAACGTAGCAGCATATTTAAAATTAAAGATTAATCACAATTCTTGCTAGAAATTCTACATCTGATTATCCTGGATCTTTCAGCTCTGTGTGTACTCTATGTTGCATGAAGCAATAAAACCAGAATGACAGGAAAATGTTTTCAGTCTTTGTGCAAGTAAATTATGGCCATACCGAATATTCTCTTTTAGGCGCCTACCCAAGGCTGTCTCTCAGCTTTAAACTTAAGAGAAACATTGGCTACTTCATTCTACAGACCTACATGCCTTCTATTCTGATCACTATCCTGTCCTGGGTTTCCTTCTGGATTAATTATGATGCTTCAGCTGCAAGGGTTGCTTTAGGTAGGCATTTTTACACATCTCATGTAGTATGCACTAGCTGAATTCTTTTTCTTGCTTCTGGCTTAGTGGATAGTGCATGATTTGAAAAATAAATCTCAGATCTTTTTATGTCTGGCTTGTAAGCTTGGTATTATTTGAATCAGCATTTAAATCATCCAAATTTAAATAAAAATTAAAGTGATCTCATGTCTGAATTAGCTAACTGTATAATCATTGTAACCAGAATTAGCCTAATTGTCTCAATGTTTTCTGTTGTTGTTTTACTGCTTGTTCTCCAAAGAGAATGCATTTCATTTGGTTTTGCTCCTGGCAGTCCAGAATACACATTCAGCACCATATTATGGAATATAAATTGCTTTTCCTTCTGGGTATGAATTAAATAAAGTTTTACTAGGGTTTTATAGGTAACTTCTCTGAAGTTGAAGCTCCTTAAATTGAGGACTTTTTTTTTCCTTACTGTTACCTTGCATTCTAAAAGTAAAACCATTTGCCTAATTACTTTGTTGAGACCTCTTATCTCATCAGAAATCCCATGTGTCCTTGTTTATACTGTGCCCCTCATCAGAGGATCCAAGCATGTTACAAAAATAAATATATATTGTCAAATTTTGTATAAATCAGACTGATTTCTGCATAGTCCTGAATCAGATAAGTAAATCACCACGAAAGACAAATGAGAATTTAACATTTTAGGTTTATATAACATGTATTTTTTTCAGGCCTTTCTGCATTTTATAATAAGAATTTAAGTCTGCAGACAGCATGAAAATGCTGGAGGAAAGCAAGATACAATGACTCTAGGCTGGTAATTTATAACTGAGACTGTTAGAGAAGATCGTGGTTTAGCTGGTTAAAAGCATGCTTGTTGAATATGACTACTGTTTCTTTCTTTGATTACAATTAGTTATGTGTGTAATTTTCTTTGCTGTGCAAAAAAAACAAAGACAAGGAAGGAATATGAACAGAAGTTGCTTTTTTGCAGAAAAAAAAATATCTAGAAGCACCTACATTTTTTTCAGCACTATCATTTGAATAAAAAATGAATTCAATCAGCCTTCTCCTTTTTTTTTTTTTTTTTTTCAGGAATCACAACTGTACTTACAATGACAACAATTAACACCCATCTTCGAGAGACTCTGCCCAAAATTCCATATGTGAAAGCCATTGACATGTATCTCATGGGATGTTTTGTCTTCGTTTTCATGGCTCTGCTGGAGTATGCTTTGGTCAACTACATCTTCTTTGGCAGGGGACCTCAGCGTCAAAAGAAAGCAGCAGAAAAAGCTGCCAGTGCCAACAATGAGAAGTTGCGAATGGATGTCAATAAGGTAACTTTCAATAAGCTGACTTCCACTTCTGCCAGATAGAGCTTTAAAATGTTATTTCTGATACAAAATGAATGCAGCAGGGTTATTATGATTTTGCCTTAGCTTTCTGTAGAACAGCATACTTAGCCACTTCATCAATGAATGCTGCCCTCTAGCCTGGAAAGTGGAATTAATTTTTTTTTTTTTTTTTTTTTTTTTTTTTTTCCAAAGGCATGCACTCAGATAAACTTTACTGTGAGTTGTTTTCTCAGTGGGGTTGTAGACTTAAATGTGTCTAATCTGTTTGCAAAGGAACAAATCCAAAATGATGGCTATATTTGATATTCTAGTAAGAGCTGTATGGAACATTGGAAATAAAAATTAAATTTAACCTACTTCAATAAATCTTTCAAATGACCTAGATAAGAAATGTTTGCTACAGAAGTGTTTAAAGCTTGGAAAGCTTGCATATTTTCAACATATAATGGCCCAGAATGTTGTTGACTAAATGAGAAACTGCTCAGAAATAAGGCATGAACTTGCACTTAATTTTGAATCTGAAAATGGTCCCCTGGGGAGGGAGATTTGACAAAATTGGCAAAAAAGACATTTGCCAAGATGTACTTTTGGAAAAAGTATCCATTATGCTTAATGACAGTGGAGCACTTATCATAAAGCACTTGTCATTTTTCACTGTGACCATTTTGGATGAGTTTCACACAGTGGCAAATCTGGGCTGAATGCTAAAATGTACTTAGTGTGAAATGTATAAACTTTCACACACATGCTAAAGTAGAAAGTTAAATAAAGTTATATTCTCTCTCCTTTTTTTTTTTTTTTTCTTTTGGTATGGCGTGCTTCTTGTATTCGTAATTCAGCATGATACTCCAAGGGAGGTAAAAAAAAAAAAAAAAATCTAAATCAGAAAGAAAAAGAAAAAAATAAACACAATTATTTCTGAGTGGAAACATAAGTTTCATATAAGTTTCATACAGCTATAGTGGTGGAATTTCTCATGTTTGTTCAGAATTTCTGTGCTGTATTATAGTGCCCATGGACAGAGGATGGAACTGCAAAAACTCACATATCTATAATATTAAACAGTTACAGTTTTAAAGCCTATGGTGTATATAGTTTTGTAGTATTTTAAGATGCAGGATTACATTTTCATGGCTGAGATCTCACCCATTCATTAATTTATTTTTTTCTTTTAATTTGAGAGAAACATGTTTTAATGGATGTGGCCAAATGCATAATGAAGAGGTTAGTTTTGATGGTATGATACCGTAGATCACCTCATGCTCATTTTACTGCTGCAATGTTCATGATGACTATTTAAATCCAAAATAAATTCTCTTTCTATTGGTTATTTTTCAGTAATGTATAAAATAATAATAATAATAAAAAATCATTTTATTTATAACCTTTTATTTCATTTTTCAACTTTATTTTTTAATAGTCAGGTTCCATCAAACAATGAAAGCCATTAACTAAGAAACCATGTAGATAATTTTCTGAGTCTCTATCTGCATCAACCTAAGGCTTTTCCTGTGGAAATTTAAGATTCTTAGGTATCAGCATGTCTTCCAAGCCCCTGAACTGTTTTGCTTGTGATATTCTCGATATACTTATGAATACAATAGATCTATCAGCCATATAATAGAATATCAATGTTTATTGGTAAATAGCTAATCATGAATTAGAATTTGAAAGCACTAACTGTCCTTTTGAATGTCTGTTGCAGAAATTTGTCAGCTCATAGCATTAACATGGAGTACACTGGGGAAAACTTTACAGTATTTACATTTTTGAAATTGAGCCTTTAGCTTAATATATCAGGCCAGTGCGGTTCATAATCTGCAGCAATTCTGCTCTGGGATCCCAATCACATCAAGTACAAGTATTCTTTTGTGATATTACTAGATTCCTCAAATAGCAGTACATGGAATATTATGAAATTATGCTCGTGTCTTTGGATACAACATGAGGAAAAAATTAACAGCAGTAGCAATGAACCTTGGAATGATGAGGATGAACACTTCTATACAGTTCTGTTACTGCATATAGACATTTTAAACAAGGCAAGTGAATAGGTATTGGAACTGCTGTTTGCAGTGCAGTATCTTTGTTTATGCAGTATACATCAACAAATCTATAATAAATTTCTTCATCTGCTAACAGCAATTCTTGTCACAGCATCTTAGAAGTTGTCTGAACAGCAAAAGCTGGTCATAACAGAAGTGCCCATTAGTTCTTCCATCCACAAATACATGCAAAATCATGGGGACCAGTTAATACCTGTGCCCTTTATGCTGTTAAATTCTCTGGTATAGAGAGGTTCTAGGGCAGGTAAAGGCACTGGTAGCTTCTCATTTTTTGTTCAGTGTTATTCAGAAGATACCACAGAGCCTACAAACTAGTACAGGAGCAAAACAGAAGCTGCTCTTCCATGTCTGAGGTATCGGCTAAATCCCAAGTAATCCCTTGGAGATTTCATGACTCAGAAAGAGAATGCCATATTTTTTCTATTTGAGCACACACCATCAGACTGGCTTCAGAGCTTCCCCTGGGCTATTCCAGATGGAACTGTAGCCAAGTATTTCTTTAAATTTTAGATTGAATTAATGTCATATGCCAAATGTGGTGAGTTTGGTTTTGTGGGTTTCTTTTGGTGGTGTTTTTTGATTCAGTTTAGTATGTTTATTTTTGATTGGTTGTGGGTTTATTGTTGTTGCTTTGAATTGTCATGTAACAGAAGATTGTGAATTTGTATACTCTCTTATTCTTTGAAAGATTGTTGGCTCTGATGGGGATATGGAGACAAAAAGAAGAGAAGGGATTAGAGCTATGTCTTGGTTTTCTTCTTGCATTCTAAAATGTGAATAATAAAATCATGGATAAATTCAAAGGACATAAAGTCGAGGAAGACTCATGCTCAATTACCAGCAGATATGCTATCACAGACTCATTAAATCTCACATGTTCAATTTTCTTTGCCATGACTTCAGGTTGAAATGGCTGTGTATATAATCATTCCACTCTTGAAACTTCTCAAGCTGATTTCAGCAGTTTATTCCTTTAGTCTAACTCTAATCATCTTTTGCCTTTGTCAAGGCTAATTGTTCTCCCTGTAAACAGTCAATTTGTTCCTTACAGGTAAATTATCTTACTTTGTCTTTCTTCTGACTCTGGACATCCTTCCATTGTTGGAGATTGCATTCCTCCTCACATCTCTTTTCCAAGCATGTCCTCATATCTTCCCTTATTTCTTCAAATGCCTTTATTATCTCTATAGTCTCTGATTTAGGAATCTTTTCTGTTCTGAAGGACATAATACTGCAAACACATGTGGAAGGGTGGATAAACGTGTAGTGTGGCATTTCTGCTGCTGAAGATACGTGTCGTGTACTATGGTGTATATATACTCTAACCCATTAATTATTTTATTCTGTGATTCACAAATTTTATTCTGTGGACATTTCTATTTTTTATAAGAATGTTGAGAGGAGTCTCTACTCCTTTGATCCTCTGTAGGCACATTTTGTGCCAACTTTTCTTTAGGCTCAGTGCACTAATCTGGTTCAATCTCTTGTGATTCTTCCCCATGATTAACATATATGTATATATATATTTATATATTTATATAAGGGGGGTTGGGGGCAGGGCAAATTATAATGTCTGGCTTCATAAATGTAATTCAGCTGACTATTCCTGTGGGCAATTGTGCACACACCTGTGTCTTATTTTATCCTCAGTTTTTAAGATCATGTGTCAAAGGCTTCAGAGAAGTCCGTAACTTACATCTGTTGAACAAGTAACTGTGATACAGCCGTCCTAGTTTTCTCCTTTATGAAGCCTGATTTCATCTTCAAGATGATTAGCGTAGCCAGGATCTCAGTGTAGACATGGTACAACAGCCATTTTAATATAACTAATTTCTTTTCTTGTAGTTCAAACAGTTAACTTCTTGGTGTGCTCTCTCAGTACTGATTTATTCCTCAGAAAATTCTTCAGGTATCCAATAGCCAAATTGTTTTTCATTAATTTTGGTGTTTTCTCTTGCATTGTTGGATCCACTAATTTTAGCTTGGTTGTTTCCATCCTGGCATTGTGGTTTGAATGGGCATGGTAATCACTGTGAATTGTCCATTGCATCTTCTCTTCTTTGTTTTGCATGAGATTTACAGTTTGACTGCCTCTCAGGTTTCTAGTATATTTTCCTGTGTTACTAAATTCCCATTCAACCTGCTACTTATTGTTATGTCTTTTGGATACATTGATGTTTTCTCCACAGTTGCTCATTTAATTCAGATTATTTCTGAATTAGCTTCGCTGGAGGAGGAAGGAAGGTGAAAAAGTTTTCCAATATCAGTGATATCTGTATATTTGTTATTCTAGATAGATCAGAAAACATTCACTACAGCTATCTAGTAATTTAATGGAAACCAGAACTGTCATCGTAAAGAACATGATAAACATACTGGGTTGAATGAAAGGCTGATTTATGGCCTCTTCCTCCAAGAATCACTTCTTGGGTCTTAGCAGCTGTACATTTGACAAGGGGTGATTACAATGGAAAAGCAGCTGTATGCCATCCTCTTCCAAAACAGACTGGAAGTGTGTCAGGCAGCAGCGAGATGGTGTTGGCTGTGAGTATTGGTATCATCATAATTGGTTCCTTCATCAGGGCTCTTGTTAAAAGGCCACAGATCCATCTCTGGATGGAACACCTTGTCAGTCTTTTTTTGGACATCAGTGTCTCTTCCTTACTAGATATTAGCTAGAAACAGGACAGAGTACTTGAATTTTTTGTTTGTTTGTTGGTTTTTGGTTGTTTGGTTGGTTTCTTTTTTTTTTTTTCTTAATCTAGATATATAACGTAGTCGATGTGTTACCGTAAGATGATTAGGTGCATTTTGCCTTTCATTTCTAGTCCAATACTTACCATTTGTGTGTGTTATTCAGGCTGTGTTTAAATTATTTCAAAATTATATTTATTTTGTATAGATAGGTCAGCTATGTTTAGAAAAAATAAGTGGCTATTGTAAATTAACATTTCTTATGAACAATTTATTATATTGATTCAAAGTAATTTGATTTGCCACTTCACAGAAGAGTTTTGTATAATGTAAATAGATCACAATGTTTACACTATAGTAATAATTGAAGTCTTGAAGTTACCAACCTAGCTTGAAGCAAAGAGAAGCTTTAAGTGTACAGGCTATATACCTGAAGTACATGATGACATGTCACATAAATAAAACTCTACCTCTGGTGTTGCAATCACACTATTGTTTTTGTGAGCTTTAATAAAGCAATTTCCCTCTGGAAAAAAAAAGGGGGGGGGGGGAGGGAAGGAGTATGTCAGCGTATTGTGCAACACTTCATTAAACTGTTCATATTTTTTTTCAGCATTGTTTTTAAATAAATGTCACTGACATAAAATTATATAATTATAGATTTTGATATTGCTAGCCTCTACAAGTTTAGATAATGTGTTGAGATGTTTGTTTGCTTGTGTTTTTTTTCTGGACGCAAAGACTTTTTTAAGAATATACTGCATGTATTTTAAAACAATGAGTAATTCTTTACTCAGTAGTCTGTTATGTAAGGTATTCAAAGTCAGCATGCCTGAAAGTTGCAGTGTGTTGCTGTTAACACAGTGCCAAGTCACGACCAACAGAAATTGTCAGACTAATGACCTTTTTCTATCGGAAATTCGGGTACCATGTAGAGAACATGGAACTTAAATATGATAATGAGATTAAAGAATATTAATATATTTGAATCACAATAGAAATGTTCTCTAGAAGAATGAGTGTGGGGCTTAGGCAGCTAAGAAGATTTAAGCAAATATAGGTATCTTGGCAATTCATTGCCCTTCTGAGCCACTGTTTTTATATCCAAATTAGCACATAGTTGCTAAAGGAGATGGCAAGAACAAAGCAAATAAAAGCCTAACCTGCCCCTCAGCTGCACTTAACATGGTAACTTTCTTTCCCTTCATGTTGTGTCAGCTGCTAATTGAGTTTTTCTCTACACCTCTTTGACCAAGGAAGAGTTAGACCAAGTTTAACCAGAAAACTTGTCCTTAAATCTTTCATTTTCAGAGGACTGCACTGCATTATCAGAGTATGTAATTACCTGTTTTGTAAGTGATCACACTTAAATCTTACACCTATGGAGCTGGGCAGGTTGGGGGTAGATGGTTTCTGGCCATTGTATGGCCAGAAACTTCTTCTCCAAGTGCCCATCATTAGACTGACTGGCTTGGTATGGGCTGTTCTAACACAAAGACTGAACACTCTGCTTCATTGTGCCTGCAATGCCATCCATTACAGTAGCATGCTTTGAAATGCTATAGAGTGAGCTCAGGTACTGCTGTGCTGCCTTAGCTTTTCTCTCATGACATCATGACAGCTTCCAAGCTTTCTTTACCAATGAATAAATGGAAGAGTCTGTTGTGGTTTTTTTGTTTGTTTGTTTGTATGTTTGTTTTTACTGCCATATCCATAAGTATGTCTTTTGAAAAAAAAAAGGGTTAGAATTAGAGGAAGGAGTGTGTTAATGTCAGCCAATGAGAATCCATGGATATATAGGATATATACATGTGGGCCTTCACAGGCCAACTCGTGATAGCTTTTGGTACACTGCAAATGCACAAGGTCACTCTCCACAGTTTTCAGACTGTGGTGTAAAAATGCATTAACAGAGCTGCAAACCTGAGATAATATATCCTGCTCCAAAGCAAAGCTCATTAGCTTAGCCTTGGCTAAAAGTTTTATTTCCACTCTGATTTAGTGCTGGCATCCCTCCATCTTTTTCAGTTCATGACAATATTTATTCATTTCTATCTGAAAAAATCATGTAAATGCACTTCTGGTGAGGAGGAAGAACTATTGCAAAGGTACCTTAAACGAATTGTTGTTTATTACATACAACTATGCCTTATACCAAAAGCAGGAGAGATACTTCTAGTCTATCACAGAATCACAGAAGAGTCTAGGTTGGAAGAGACCTACAAGATCACCGAGTCCAACCTTTGACCTAACACTAACAAATCTTCCACTAAACCATATCCCTAAGCTCTACATCTAAACGTCTTTTAAAGACCTCCAGGGATGGTGACTCAATCACTTCCCTGGGCAGTCTATTCCAGTGAATATGTGAGCAAGGAGATAATACTGTAAAAGCTTTAAGGGAAAAAAAAAAAAAAAAAAAAAAAAAAAAAAAGAATTTTTAAATCTGTATGTGCCACATAGGGATCTTAAATCATTAACTCACTTCTCACTTAATGAACTCTACGTGATATTAAAACAATGTAGCAACATAAAGCTCTTAAAATTTCAGTTTTAAAATCTTACATCCTCACTGCTCTGTATCACTTGAGTTAGTTCTGCCACTGTCCAGATTTCAGCAGAAGTATTCTTCCTTTCTTCTCCAAGGAGAGTTTTTCTTTTGTTTGAAGTACACATAAAACTGCATGAGGACTGATTCTTGAGCCAGGGACAGAGCGTATTCCTTACACAGAAGTTTATTGAAAGACACGGAGCAAAAGTAGGCAGGGATTATAGAAGCTCAGCCTTTCTCCTCAATTTACATTCTTGCGTTATCAATGAATAACTCCAAACAAAACAACCATCAATGCAGAGTGCTCAGCCAGCATCTGCATGTGCTGTTGAAACAGGGGGTATGATAAGAGTAAAATTTGAGGCAGTTCCAGTTTTAGCCTGAAGCACTTTGCAGAAGCAGTCAGAAGGTGATTTATTTCCATGAACTGTAGTGATATTCAACATGACATCTGAATAAAGGTCAAGTCGAGTGCATGAGTGTTTCTTTCTGCAGCTGCACTCCTTTGAATGCCATGTTTAATTAATATAAGAACACTGCCTGTACAATCCGTTTGTTGAAAGCATGTTATTCCCTTTGCTTTTGTAGCACATCTACAAACCTGTCTACCACCAGTGACCCTGAATTAAATACACTTTTGGTTAAAAAAATAATAATAATATAATTTATATTATAATTTCAGGTTGCAGGCGAATAAGAGCATTGCTTCACAAAAACAAACAAGCAAAAAAAAAAAAAAAGGAAGATATATGATATATAGTGAAGTAGAAGAAATGTACTAAGCTACAATCTATAAGAGATGTCTAGCTAGTTAATCTGGGAAATTGGTCTCCCAAAGCAGATCAGTTCTGAAGAGTTTGACAAGGTTTAATTGAATGGCCGTGAGTCAGCCAATTCCTATTAAAGAAAAAAAAAATCATAACTCATTATAAAGATTGCACTAAATGCTGTGTGCTAGGGGATGTTACCTGGTTGTGTTGATGAATCTTGAGCTTGTGGATTGATTGTACACTAAGTTGTAAAAATATTACTGTAATGTAGGAGGTGTCTGTCAAAACCTGCTACCTTTCCTTTATTTATAGTGACTGGAATTATCATCTCTGTAGTTTCTTTTAGCAAATAACTTGTTTATGTTGTTGTCTAATTTAAGGGAAATCAATTTCAGGCAATCTAAAATTCATATCAGAATTGTTTATAAATAGAATGATAGAATCCTGAACTAATAAGATAGATATTTCAAATTCCTCTTCTGTAATTTTTGCCCATTTGTAGACAATCTGTAACTGTTAATTATGATGCCTTATCTTTCATTATTGTAGTTTACACTTTAAGCCGTATGATCAACTAGACTGAAGCAATTTAATTCTTTCAACAATGTTAAAATATATATATATATTTGTGGTAGAACACATCTTAAAGATTTTTTTTCCCAATATTCAAAAACATGTCTTCCTCAAAAATAGTGTTTTTTTTTTTGTTGTTGTTGTTGTTGTTTGTTTTTTTGTTTTGTTTTTTTCAGCAGTGGAAATGTTCTAATTCCTTTGGGGAGAAACCATGCAATCACCCTGCCACAAAGACACTGCATGCCTTACATGAAGATCAAGGTAGAGCAAGGTTAAGGAGCAGAATAGTCCATACAACCTAGAAATAACATACTGAACAGTAGTCATAGCAAAATATTACTCACTTAGTATATGAAAGGGGCATCCATACAGACTTGTGCAAATTATATATTTCTTTATAGATATAATTTTTAAATGGTGCTAGGGAGTGTAATTCATAGGTGTATATTAAATTTAAAAAACAGTAATTCTGGGCTACTAAGACCTACAGTTTTCTGTAAATTCAATTCGCTACTCATTCATTGGGTACTAGCTGCTTTCTCAGAATCTTGCATATGGAGAAAGATAGACACCAGTTATTATTTTCTTTATCTAACTTAGGAAAAGGTTTAGGAGACTGGTAGGATTGTGCCTAAAGTTAAAACATATATATGTATATATATATATATACAAATGTCTACATATATGTATATATCTTTCTTACTCTTTAGATACTAGGTTTAAAAATCACTCTGTAATGATGTGGGACACTACAACATAGAAGTGTGTGTGTATATATATAGAGAGATTTTTTTTTTTTTTTTCCCATATGTCTCCATTGCTCTTTTTAGAGGTGTGAGAGACTGAAATTTCATTTTCTTCCCCACCCAAAAAACGTCTTCTCCCTGAACTTACTGCATCTTACGGAAAGCCTTGCTTAACTATTCTTGCTTTTATCCTCAAAATGAACTCAACTTTCTGTTAATTTAACTGTCAGAAATTTAACACGCTGGGGCTGGCCTGAGGGGTGTAACAGTAAAGGTCACACAGCCTAAAGCAGAAGATTTTAGCTTACTTTCTTCTAGATGGAATTCTAGGGTTTCATGCTTCAAAAAGGTATAGTAATTTGGGATAGGAAAAGTTTCTTTACGTAAGTTTCAATTGTTATACGAGGGTTTACTAAAGTACATGATAATATATCTGGAGAAGATCCAAAAGCCAGTTCCATATAGTTATCATTAGAAGGTTTGGGGGGGGGGGGGGAGGATTCTTCAACTTGCATTACTTCTTCCTTTTCGTATGACTGTGTTGAGGCATATACAATCATTTGCAACACAAATATACATCTAGATTTGGAGATTTGGTCTCCACACATTATTGGGGGGGGGCGGGAGGCGGGTGGAAAAAAGTCATTTTTTCTTCATTTTAAATGTTTTCTGAAATTTTCCTACTATTCAAATACGTATATTTTGTATGTGTATATATATTACTATAAAACTATAATATTTTTAATTCATACACAAAAACAAATTAAGTACAATACAAAATTTGCAAAGGTGCATAATATTGCTATATAATATGCATAATACACAATATTGGTATAGAGTGAATACACAGAAATTTACTTAGAAGCAAATCTGAAATGACTAAACATTTCTTGTCAACAATTTTTTTTTTCATTCTTATCACTCATTTCTGAATGAGTGACAAAATATTAGATTCTCCCCAAAACATTAGACTATCAGCATGCAAGTGAATCATGCAGGAATATTCTAATTCTGTAAACAAATTCAGATTTTCAGATTATTTTTACTGTTCTTTTTAATATTGTCAGAACCAGTTCTCTGAGACTTGCAAAATCTATAGCTGTTAAATGGCAGTGTTTCAGGCTTTTAAATGAGCCCTGAACATGATCATAAGTACAATTCTAGATTTTTAAAATTTGAAAATATAGTGTCAAAAATTAGAAATTCATCTTCATTTTCCCTACACTGAAAATTTGACATTGATTTTTTTCCATAAAAAATCTCAGGAATTTCCTGAGTCAAATTCACAAATTTATCTCTAGTGTTTTATCTGACATTTGTCACTGCTCCTGAAATCTTTCCTTGTACATTCTACTGCCTTTGACAATGTTACTTTTTGGGTTGAGCCCAACAGTTATGGTGGTGTTCTTCTACAAAATCACAAGCCTAATTCTGTAGGCAAATGGATGGAAATTTCAGGAAAATGAAACACTGGTAGACTGCCATACAGCCCACACACCTTTATGACAAATGCATGATGTGTAGTGCTTTCCATGTTGTATTTGACTTTAAGCAAGAAAAATAGCATCTATGGATTTTATAAACGTCTGTTCTAGAAAAGCTACTCTATCAGCCTTATTTTTACTGCCTAATTCATATGTCAGAACCATTATATTCAATTTATACCTTGGAAATTTTGCCAGTTATAATGATAATCAAATGTTTCATGTATTTTTCATATTTAATGAAGTTTTTCTACATATATAGAAGCAATTTGACTGGGTTTCTGTAGTAGATTTCTGGTGCTAGCTGTATCTGTTAAAGTATATTTTACAAGACAGCATAATAGGAAACTTGGATTATGGGCATAGAGGAACTCTGATGAAATTTCTACCTTCTAAATTCTTCTAATAGAAACTACTAAAGAAAGAAAATGCTTGAATGCTCTTGCAGGTGTTTTTCATTTATAGGATCTCCAAGAGTTAAATGCATACATGTAACTTTGATGACACTTTAACAATATATATTGTTAGAGAAGTATTAATAAGAATCTGAGCTGTCTAATACCTTGTTTCTTGGTGAAATGGTATAGCTGTCATTAATCGGTACCCCTGGAGATTTCTATTCTAAATACCCTACTTTTGCTTCCTTCTTTATGTTTCAGTAGTAAAAAAATGTGGTTGAAAATTGAAGCTGAAATTTCAAAAAGTCCAGTTCTACTTAAATCACTTTCTTTATGTTTATTTCTGGTTCAAGATTGATTTTCTTCCTTTTTAGTGTTCATAGAGTTGGCCTTGTAGAAATACATTCTCGCAGGTGGATCAGAGAGATTCATTTTAAATTTTTTCACCTCTTATCCTAGAGATTTTTTTACACTTTACAGCAGAAGAGTTGTGGGTGTTTTTTTGTTTGTTTGTTAGTTTGTTTTGTGTGTGTATATGGAAGGGTTCATTTTTTAAAATACAGTCAATTAAGACATTGATCTGAATGATTGTTTTGCAGTCTCAAGGACAAAAAAAAAGAAATCTGTACCTGAAACTTCTAGAAGAGAGGGCAACTACCTTTAAATATCATCAATACAAACTTTATTCAAATGAAAAAACTTACCAGCTGGAATTCTTCTTAACTAATATTTAGCTCCACCATTGTAAAGTATTCTCGTAGACTAAAATAAAACAGTGCATATACACAGAAAAAGGAAACAATTTGTGGCTTTGGATTAAAAGTGACAGTCTCATTCACAGGTCAGGAAATCACTTGATAGCATGAGTAACCTAAATATGTGTTTAAGTCCCATTAAATCAATGTATCCACTAAAAGAGAGTCACAAGCTCCGTTCCTGATTTACATACTTGTTTACCATTTATGGTATGCTATATTTTCTATACTGGAAAGGAAATTTTATGTGCAAGACCTTAAGTAATTTATTCCTTCCACTTTATATTAGGGATTGCATTGTACTGAATTATCTTGGTCAAAGGTGAGACGGAAGAAGATGGATTTCTATAGATTACAGTGTACTTTACATTTTTCTTTCTTGGTTGGCTAAGGTGCTTTAGCCCACTTTATTCAAGAAAAAAAAAAATAGAACTGGGATTTTTTTTTTTTTGTAATATTTCACAAGATGTCGGTGTAAGCTTCAGGCCTCAGGACAGAAATAAGGGTCATTTTCCTGTTTCTCCCTATCTTCCCCCTCACTTTGCCTATTTAGCTTGTTGGATTTTGGTTCAGAATGTTAGATTCCATGCAGTAGTTTGCAGAAGTTTCTGTTTCATGATTTTTATTCCAGTGTCAAGTCAAAGATAGTTCACCCTCTTTAATTTTATTTAAGCACTTATTCTAGAATGTGTTAAGTATGCAATCTTGTATGTAAGTAATGGATGCCAAAAGAATGCCTATGTTTTCAACCATTACTCCAGAGTTCTACAATACTTAACGACTAATTTACCGATGTGTTACTAATGATAGTGATCAAGAAATCACATATGTTGGGAGGTAAAACTGGATGCTTAGAAGCTGGATTACAAGGCATTAGAAAAGTGTTTAAAGCTCTGTGTCCAGACCTCACTTTTTTTTTTTTTCTGATTTTTTTTTCTTTATTTCATATTGGCTTGCTTTTTTTTTTTTTTTTCCTTAGATTTTATGCTTTGAGAAGCTCAAGAGCCAAAAGAAAATCCCAACTGAATTTGAATTTGGAGAGTTTGTCTGGATTTTCTGATCTGAAACAAAATAAAGTAATCCAAAATTCTAAGTCAACCTATTTTTACAGTCCTCTAACTGCATACTTTACAGCCTGACTCATGTCTTAGGTGCATAACACAAACTGAGTCAATGTATGCTAATGTGGTTTCATAAACAGTTACTACAATGCTGGCAATAATTTTTATCTTATACAGACAATGGAAATACAGTGTTAGTTACGTTCTTAGGAGCATTGTTTCACATATAGATGTTTTAAAATATTAGGCATTTGTTCTTTATTAGTTGATATAGCTTTGTCTCAGTAGAATTGTCTATACAGCTGTATGTAGGTGCCATTTGAAAATCATTAATTCTTTTTTCTTCCACAGTGAAACTTGCAACATCTTATACAAAACAATCTACCTTCTATGTGTTACCTTGAGTACTCAGTGCAACCCCCAGAGATCAGTGGTTCCTGAACAATAAAGCAATCCTTAGTGAAGAAGTGGGAGATCCCTATTATATGTAAAGAGTGCTTTGCGCTTTCACCTAATATTGCTAGAGCTACTGAGATGAGTCAGGAATGGGTTGTTACTGGTTTTCTAAGTAAAGTTCAGTTGCAAAGAGGTGGGAAACTATACTATGGATAACACTAAGAGCTTTATCTCTAACAAATTAGATTATATATCTAGCCCTGTCACGGTGACTTTCATTGCTACAGGGATATTTATTTCTGTGTTTTCACTTCTTAAGAATGTTGGTTCACAGGACTTATAAATGCTGAAACCTAATCTGTAGTGTTAACTTTGTAGCAGACCAGCGACTCCTATTCTCCATTCTTGGTTTAGCTTACCATATTTTCTTTTAGTTAATGGCAGCCTTACTTATCAAACAACTATTTCTATGGAACTTACAATGTTTTGTTTCATAAAGTTTTTCAGTTGGAAATGTCAGTCCTGCCGAGTGTTTTATCCATGGCATTTGTGCCATTCTGCCATAAAGTGAGCCATCAGTACCTGCCTGTAATTGAAGATTACCTTACAGGGGAAGAAGAATAGAATATGAGAAAGTAAAAAAGGTCAATAGTGTATCTTTTCAATTCATCAGTATGAATTTACCTCCTATTATGGAATTGTTTGGCATAACAGCAGAATTTAATCAAAAAGGTACTGGTTTACTACATGTTACTAGTTTCAGAGATGTGGTCATCATTGAAGGATTCCTAATGTACATATGTCTGCCTGCATGCATGACTGTGAGAGTTGTAATGTCCTTGTATTTTGCAGCTTCTAATATATTAGCATAAGAGGAATTCCTCAAGATAGCCATCATTTTGGAATGTCTAGGTAGCAGGAAGAATATATAATGGTAACATTTCTACACTTTCCTCTGTATTCCCTTTGAGGCCATCAAAATGTCATGGCCACTTTCTAGGCTCCAGTCAGCTCTTTCATTGGTTGACCTGGACCTACAAGTGAATATCATTTATATCATATATTTTGTCATCCACCTTTAAGATTGATTTTAAGAAAAACCAAACACCCTCTTGCATGGTTGCTGAGCTCTTGTCATTTCTCCTTCACTTCCACATTCTCCTTTATTTTCATAGCGCTTGCTGCTGCTTTTTCTTCATCTTCACATCCTCCCTTTGTTCCTTGCCCCTGGGAATTTTTCCATTGTTTGAATTCTCCTGTTCACCATAAAGAGTCTAGTTCTATGGTTGAACAATCCTTCAGCACCGAGAGAGCTTTCTAACCTTCTACCACCTTCTTTTGAAATCACTTTTACACTTACTTTTCCCCCAGAATAATTTTAACAATTGTTTTCATATCATCATATCTTCCTTGGTCACAGTGACCAGTTGGAAAAAATACATTTACATCACAATGTTATGTTACCTTGAGTAGCAGGGCAAGGCAGTAATGGCACCTCTGAAGCCAGAATATGCCTATGATAATTGTTGGCTTAGAGGTCCCTGTATCTTTTAATTAGTTGTCCTATTAATACCCTACAGTGCTTTAATTTTAAATGAAACATAATAGCTGCCTTATCTCTAAGGAAACTGGTCTTGATTTTATTAACTTACAGGACAGAAGAATAATTGGCACATATCATTGTCCAGAAATGTATTCAACAAAGGTATCTTTCATTGTTTTCTGTTTTTATCCTCAGAGACTTAAGATTCAGGTCCTGACCACTTATGGTCATTAAAGATCCCATGGCACTTTTCACTTTTTTTTTTTTTTTTAATAGAGTGGTCATCTCAGCCCCAAGCATCCGGCCAAATATCAATTTATGTAACTGTTCTGCTTACCTAACATTCCCCACCACTACTCACCCACCCCATAGTTTTAATTGGCTACAGCATTCTCCATTTCCTTGACTAAAATATAGTGTATTGTTCTGCACTGTCAGACCCAGCACTTCACCTCAGAGGTGATTGCACTTCAATGGGAAGTGGTTCTACTTTCTAATGCTTGTAAAGCGCTTTGGGATCCTTTTGAATGGGTACAATAAATGTAAATCATTAACATTCCATCTCAGACTTCCCTTAGTTGTGAAGCATGTTTTATTAGAGTTGGGCGAACCTGCTTGGTGAAAATAACACTTCCATCTCTCTCTAATCTACCGAGGAACCTTTTGTCAGAGGTTGAAAAGTCAGGTTAATTTTGTTCTATTGTTGTTTCATTTATTTTCACATTTACTCATATACTTGTACTACTCATATACTTGTATTTCTAGATTGGAACTGGATTGGAATTCTTCAAAATACCATGAAAAATACAGTTCTTGTAACTGTCAATCTACTGTTCTGGGTGCAGGAAGTTCAGATTAGTGCTGGAGAAGCACCTGAACTTTTTGGTGCTTACCTGTCTATTCCAACACTTGAAGGTTCACCCATCACTAATTTTTACTTTACTTTGAATTATTTCTTATGAGAAATTCTTGGAATATTGAGAAATGCTTTGTTCCAACTCCTGTATCATTGTGGTATGTGCAGAAGAAGCCACTTTGCCCTAGAAGATAGTTTAGAATGTTGCCCACCATCACTAATATTGCTAAATACTGCCAAAGACTGCCAGATATCTGCAGCGATTTTCTGTGCTAGCAACATATATTCAGTAAATTTCTTACTTCATTGATATTAATGTAAAATCCAATGTCAAATGAATCAAAGCAAAAAGTTAACAGAGGGAATGATACCAGATGTACACTGTCTATTTTAAACTCTGGTAGACTAAAATAATTTTTGTTATATTTGTGTTCCATAGAAAAGTGTAAGAGTGTGTAAAGAGCACGCAAATTTCTAATATCATTGCAGATCAAAAGGATAAAATTTTTAGAGTTTATTCAGCCTAAGAATATTTAAGAGGTGAACAAATTTCTTGGCACCAAAAATCTTTCCAAAGATGGTGTCTTAGAATGCACAACACATAGGTGAAAATAACCCAAACTCTAGGCTTTGGGGTAAAACCCTTGTACTAGTAGATGTCATGTCAAATTTCCCTTTTTATCATTGGGACTAAAATTTCTTTTGTCTTGGTAAGGATATGTGAAAATATGAACAATGTAGTTTCCAAAATGTCTTTGCACCCCTCTTGTAAGATAATTTACCTGTTTTTAAAAATTCTTGAGAGCCTACAATTACTTTTATTTTCAGTCTTATGAGAGCCAATTTTGTCTCCAGAAATCTCTTTAGAATTTTCTAAATAACTGTAGTCATTATAAGGAAATAATTGCAGACCCTCTTGTGAAGTTTCATGTATCTATTTGATAAATTTTCCATATGTTTTCTTTTGTTTGTATTGCAATAGCAGAATACACTTTTTGCCTTAATTCTGCTTCATGCAAATTAGAACTGATTTGATGATCTTCCTGGCTAGAGCACAGTATTTCCTTGCTGTGTTCATTATCATGCTACAAAGTACTTAAAAGAATTCATCGTGAGTTTCAGCCCAACTTTCCTATTTTTCCTGGTGCTTCTCAAAAGCAAACATTGATTTCTCTAGCTAGAAAATTCAGAGATCTCATATAGTTTGTGATTGAACACAAGCAAAATAAGTGATGTTGGCTGTTTCACACTGAGTTATTACATTTAATCTAAAAGTAAAATATAATGAAACTAGAGGGGTGCAAACTCTCATAAATTGAGAAAAATAGAGGGGAAATCTGGCATCTCGGTGATGCTGATTTTCATACATCACTTGAACAGATGTAATCACTCAAATGGCAATGTTTTCAGTAGGTCCAAAGTACTTTTGTGAGTACCTATCTTCCTGTTTCGTAACACTATGCAATGGATGCTATCAAGAAGTGACATAACTTCTTTTTTTTTTTTTTTTTTTTTTTTTTTTAACTAATGGCAAATACTGTGCTATATCAGGTAGCACACTGAGGTGCCTGGTGGTGGCTGCTGGCTTTTAAATATTACAAAATAATTAATTCTGTGTTACAGTTTAGAAATCCACAAAAGTCACAGCTTGTGCACTTTCACTAATAATCATAGTATGTAATATGTAAATTATAAATGGTTAAAATGGATGAGTTATTCCTAAAGGAGCTCTGAAATAGTTCCACTTCTTATTTGGCCTGGAGTATACCTGCAATGCCATCACTCAAGTCAGTGTAGTTATTTAGCTGCTCACTAGCTATTATTGCGTTTGAAAGTATTTTTATTGAATTATGCTCTGTAATCTCACAATTCAAAATATATGCTCGGAGGAGAGGCTGAGGATAATTCAAAGTCCTTAAATGACCTTATGTTAGTTTTCTATACATTAATTATTTTGAAATTCTCCTACTGTATTTCAGATCTATTTCAGATCGACCAAGAGTGGAATTGGTTCATATTTGAAATCCTCTTAACTTTCTAAGATTTTATATTCAAAATTGCATTCATATTTGCTCTCTGAACTGTCTTAAAAATATATATATAGTAGTCAAAACTGTCCATTGAAACAAGTGTTCAAAGTACGTTTGATGTGATTACACTCTGAACTATATGTCTAAGTTTTTCCTTGCTCTAAATTGCAACCATCTGCTATTACAGTGTTCACACTATATGCACACTGTAGATACATTAGCACTGGGGAGTGGAGATTCCGCTTAGGTATGGTTATACTATGCCAGAATCTTTCCCCAAGTAAACAGCAGCCCTGTCTGGACATGGGGAGTGAAAAGGTGCATCCTCCTGTGCAATGGTCCAGGCCTCTTTTTATAGAGGCAGAGACACCTTGCGAATACTTGAAGTTCTTGAGAGAGCAGAAGCTGTAATTTGAAAGAAAGAAAACAAACAAACAAAAAGCAAAGGCTTTTCCACCTGCTTTCACTCCATAAACCCTACAAAGTAGAATACTAGCCCCAGATATCCTACCCAGTGGCGGAATCCCACTTTCAGGAGCTGAGCATATACAACATACACAGGTATTGCTTCTGCTGACTAAATATGGGGTCTGGAGAGATAACATTTATTCCATTATATGATATCAGCCATATTGCTCCCTGAGTTCAAAGATAAATGGCAAAAAAATATAGTCACAGCTATGTTTAAAGTCTTTCAGACAGGCTGGCATCTAAAGAATGAGTAGTCAGCATGGCTTCAATTTGCAACTGAATGGGCTTCTTTTCTTACCTTGTTAAATGTGCTTTCTTATTTCTTACAGATGGATCCACATGAAAATATTTTGTTGAGCACACTTGAAATTAAAAATGAGATGGCTGCCTCTGAGGCTGTGATGGGACTTGGGGACCCTAGGAGCACGATGCTGGCCTATGACACTTCAAGCATCCAGTACCGGAAAGCTGGCTTACCCAGACACAGCTTCGGTCGCAATGCCCTGGAGCGGCACGTGGCACAGAAGAAAAGTAGGCTACGGAGGCGTGCATCTCAACTGAAAATTACCATCCCTGACTTGACTGATGTAAATGCCATAGATAGATGGTCACGCATATTCTTCCCTGTTGTTTTTTCCTTCTTCAATATTGTCTATTGGCTTTACTATGTGAACTAAGAAACAAAGCCACACAGGAAGCAAGAACTGGATTTCTCTTCAAATCAGTTGTACAGCCAAAAGTGGGACTTAGAAAAATTCTATTCAGGACAAAAAGTTATTTTAAAACACCTTAGTTGCTGGCCCACTCTCTGGTCTGCTTTTATAACATTTTGGTTGTTCCCGCTAAATCATAAATATGTAAATTTGCAGTATGGACACATCCCCTTATCAAACTGTAAGTGCATTCAAATGTGAATGCAAATTAGATTTTGACAATCATCTCTGTCTTGCTGTCCCCCACAATCTTCTTTTAGTGCTCATGTAAGTTTAGTGACACAAATTACAGGTGTAACAAGTTTTAGTTTCAACAGCAGTATATACCATTCCTTGTGAAACTGTGTACACAAGACATGTATCTACACTTAAGAGAGTGTACTGTTATCATGCTTATGAAACACACAGTTTACCTTTTAAAGGTGTAAACTTGAAAACAAGTAGTGCCTATCATCTTTCCAAGATGATGATGGTCAGAGGTTTCCCAACCATATTCAGGTATTTCCTGTTTATTCAAAGAGCTAAACCTTTGACTGATAATATTAGGGTTGGGTGTTTGCACAGATGCTGAAGCATAAAGCACTAGTTTTGTTTGGGTTTTAAAGAGATAGCATGTGCTTGCAGTCTCAATGACTGTGGCTGTGATCTGTAGGAATGCAGCAGTGGTAAAAAAATGAATCGTGATCATGTCCTGAATGGGTAGACATGCTGTTGTTTTGTGTTGGGAAAGGGGAATCATTTTTCCATTGTGCCAAAAGTTGGTTGGCCAGATTCTCTAGGTGGCTGAAGGAAACCAGTGGTGCCCTGGCATTCTACTGAAAGGTAGAGAACAATTAAATATCAAGCACCAAGAAAAGACAAGGATACATATATGTAAGAGTGTGTGTGTATATTTAGGTCCGTATACATAGACAAGTAGGTTTATGAATGCGCACAGACATATACACACACACATACACACTGCAAATGAATGTTGTCAGTCATAGTACGTACCTTAGGCTGAAATATTCGTGTGGGTTTGTGTGATTTCGTAAAAGTTTGCAGTCTCTTTAGTGTTATGCTTGTCACTGTCATTATGCTTAACACGTAACATTCAGTTTGATTAAAGGTATCATACCTCTATCAACAGTAAATATGTGAGTGTATGTACTTCAGTACAAAGATACTGACAGGGTACTTTCTCAGTCCGGAGTAGGTAATACCATTTCGCTTTTTGTTTTGTTTTGCTTAATGTACTATTTTAAAGGGAAAAATTTGGTAGCTATCGCTTTAATAATTTACTTACACTATAGCATCACAGAGTGGTTTGGGTTGGATGGGCCCTTAAAGATCACCCAGTTACAACCCCCTGCCATGGGCAGGGACATCTCCCAAAAGCCCAGGCTACCCAAAGCCCCATCCAGCCTGGTCTTTAGCACTGCCAGGGATGGGGCATACACAGCTTCTCTGGGCAGCCTGTGCCAGTGCCTGACCACCCTTTTGCAAGTCTCCTGTTTTAGGGTGTTTTCCACTGGACGAACTAGCAAAATTCAGTTTTTGCTGTAGGAAACCTGTTTAATATATTTTTTTTATAGAGCTTTAATTTTATAGGCAAAATAGAATAGACAAAAATATAATTTTGTAGATTAAAGTGGAGTTTGCCATTTAGTCCATTGTGGAAACATTTTCTGTAATGAAAAAATTAAACCTTTCCAAGAACAGTATAAAAAGTATAATTTCCTGATGGCTTTTAAAAAATCAGATCCCCAGTCTTGTTTAACAGAAAATATTTAATGAAGTAAAAGCCACATGCTATTGTATCTATGCTACCTCTCATTTACGTACATATTTCTGAAATAAATTCCAATTCCAGTACCTTCCAAATAGCAAAGGATTTTTTTCAGGCAGATGCTATTTCCTATTTCCCTGTTTAACTTTGGCAATGCTTTAAAGTAGTTCATAGGAACACTTTTCATAAAATTAGTGTGTTTTGTTCCACCACCACTTCCACCCCCACCCCCCATATAACAGTCAATGACAGTGATGGGAACAAAACAGTTTTGTGAAATAATAGGTGATTTTCTGACTTTCTTTTGAGCATGTGGCATGCTTATTTCTTTTTCCAATGGGGAGAGAACAGTTTTAAGCCTGAAAAGGGATTTGCTGGGCATAGACACCATCTATTTTTCTCATTTGAGTTGTTTTGTATGTTCACATACTACTTTCAGGTTTGGACTCTGCAATATGTAGGAGTCAATCTTTTATCATATGATAAACTTTCCAAGTAAAAAAAAAATGATGCTTTTTAATTCATATACTTACTTTTCAACTGCATTTCATTCACAATGCACTAAGTTATGTACACACGTGGAATTTCAAGTGTTAGGGGTGAATCATGTTGGATTTCTTTCCCTATTCAAAGAAAATATCAAAAATGCCACATTACAATTCAGAATTTCTCTTCAAATTTGTTCTTTAATAATGGTACCCATTATCATAAATAAAAGCCGTCCTATAGTATTCTTCTGTAGAAGTTTTTCTTTCATTTCTTAAATTGCTACAAACTCTTTGTGTTTTTTCATTTGTTATTTATTTATTTATTTCACAGAAGCATAGAATGAATACAGGAAGCTGGCAGCCTGCTTGTGGTTGATACACCTCAACTATGAAACCTACTGAGAATATGTTGACTCTCTGCATTGATTTACTGAATGAGCTAATTATGAAAGCTGCAGAGACTGAATCCTAGAACTGCACATTAATTTATCTGAAGTTATAGTATAAGCCATAATACTCTCTGATGTCACTATTCAGAGCGTGAAAGAAAATGTTTGGTTTCTGCTCAGGTACCACTAGGACAAATGTATTACCTGGGAGGAAGGAGCTCTTTTGCTTTTACTATGTCCTTCTGGCTATTAATGTGATATATAAAATCAGTGAAACGGAAGGCTTCTTCCAGAAAATGAGTGGTTATCATTTTGTACTAAGGCTGAACACTGTGATACAAAAAGATGCGGGTAAGAAAGACTGGTGAGGCACTGTCAAGGGAAAAGTAGAACTCAAGGTGAGCACTCACTCCTCTTCTGAGATACTTGAGTGAAAGTGAGAAGTTATGTCAACATACGTGAGGTATGGGTTTTAATGGGTGTGCTACCCTCCAGGTAAACCAGAAGAAATTTGCTTTTGCTTTAGAACCGGCAGAAAATCAACATTCTAGATCTTACTAATCCTGTTGATTGTTGTTAGTTTCAATAAGCAAAATATAAAAGTTAATAATTTAGATGAACCTTGTAATGTAATTATAGTTGCACATTTTATTGTTCTACTAGACATGATAGCCAGCAATTAAGGTGTTTTTTCATCTTTGTGAAATTCATGGGCAAATTATGACTATAACATGGCACAGTTTTAATGAAATCTTTGAGATCAATCTGTAAATATATACTGTATATGACTGCTAGTAAGTATGATAAGCATTTTCAGAACTGAAAATCCATGCAACATATTTCTGTGTTTGCATAAGGAATGTTATGTTTCTATCCTGTTGCAGTTTAATGACTGGGAAGAAAGACCCAAGCAATGACATTCTGAACATTTATTTTCCCATTCCCAGGGGAGGAAAATGGATGAGTATGTCACAGAGTTCTTGAGAGAGCTTTTACATTCTAATACAAAGGACATAAAATCTGTAAGGTACAAAAGCACAATGCATAGAGAAAATGAGAGGTTGTCTCATACCTGGGGAGAAAATCCTACTTATTTCAGACAAAATATGCATTAAAATTAAAGTTCAAATACTTTTCATTATAATTATTAGTCAGTTACAATTCTATAATTAACACAGTACTGAACATAAGACAACATATGTTAAACATTATCCAACTCTATGTGCATATGGACATATGTCTAAATGTCTGTATGGACATAAGTGTGTATATACACAAATGATGAGTGTATATATACGCACACACATTCATATGTTGGTGTGTTAAAGGAATAAGCTAATAATAGTTTTGTTTCTACCATCAATCAGTGTACGAATATATTTTTGAAAAAAAAAAAAAAAAAAATCATGTATTAAAAAAAAAAAAAAAACTTACTATACAGGGTAACTGGGCATTTCCATATCAGCAGATCAATGCATATAATTCATATGGAGCATTGCACCATTTGACATGATGATAGTACTATACCTCCTAGCACCTGAAATTAGACTAGTCCTCACATTGCTTGCCTATTTCTTCTCTCTCTTTTTATAACAACATTGTCCACTAGTAAGTTTTAAAAAACTGTCCTAAGGGAAACAAGAAAAAATGGCAAAAATATTAAATATTTCTAGAAAATAATCTAGAGTGGGATGGCCAGGGTACAATACTATATCAGTAGAGATCATAACATTTTGCTATGTGTACATAAAACATAAAATGTGAGCAACCATAACTTAAGCTGAGCGTGTGTAAATATTATCAGATTTCTTAAACATTTTTAACTTCTAATTTGTACTTTATGGTAAGGCAAAAAGCTAATTCTATTTATGGTTTAGATTAATGTGTCCTAAAATTATGTAAATAATTAAATAAGCTGTAAATGAGCAGTCAGTAGATACAGGAATTGTTTAGTGACTTTTTTTTTTTTTTTTTTTTACTAAGTACAATAATTGCAGTGCTCTAGCAGAGTAATTTAAACACCCTTTTGCATAAACAGATTTGGATTCCAGATATAAAAATGTATTGAAAGTACTGTTGTGTAAAATAGACATTGCGACTCTATTACTGCTAGCACAATCCTTTTTTTTTTTTTTTTTTTTTTTTTATGGTTAAAATGTTCAAGCAGCAGAAGATGGTAGTTGGACACTCAGTACTCAGATAGCATAAACAAATAGGGCCTGATTTTCACATACAATAAGGTACCTTTATGTTGCTCCTGTGAGTGGCGATATGAAGGAATCCAGGGTAGGTGAGAATTCAGCTGTTAGTGATTTTGTTACATAAAGCCTGCATACTGCATCTGTTTCTGAAATCTGTATCTCTTATGGTATCTAATAGTAGACTTATAGTTTTTCTTTAAAGAAAAAAAAAAGTTTGACTGTTGTTAGGTAGTGTAGTCCCCCAAAGCCAAAGAATCTTAACTCCAGAATTGTTTAAAACGGAAATCTAATAAGTTACTGCTTAACACCAAAGGTAAAGCTTAATAAAATGCACTAGGAACTTTGTCTAAATTTTTAAGAAGCAAATGGAATGTTGATCAAAAATACTGCCCTATATTACTTTTTAAAAATAGTAGTAATTTAAATATCCATTAATATTAAATTGAAATAATTCATCTGTACAAGAATATGCAAAAGAAACATTTCATAAGTATAAAATTATTTTCTTTGTAAGTGCTTTGACAAAAAAAAAAAAAAAAAAAGACGAAAAATCTCACATATACTTTCATACTAAGGGTTGTATTTTTTTAATGTTTTTTCAGACATAAGGTCATCTATTCCAATTTGATAATGTTTTGTATGTTAGTGTCATTTGACAGATATTCACCAGGCTGTATTGTTCATGGTCTGTCCTGTTATTTTCAGTTGAAGACAAAAAGAACATTTAAAACATGATTAATTCTAACAAGCTGAATATGATTTGACTTCTATCACATTTTTATTTGCATGGGTGTTTAAATAGTTCTGTTAGTACTGTCTTTGCACAGTTCTGATTTATCTTTTTTACTTAGTACGATTTAATTCATAATGTAGTAATCATCAGCCTTACTAACGACCTTGTAGCCTTTCTTATATGCACATAATGCACATTTTCCAATGGCTAGAAAATGCAAAATACTAGTGGATATCATCGCATCAGATCTTCATGTCTTTCTCAAAAGGACTGCTAACCTCTGGGATATATGAGGTAGTAAAATGATGATTGTAAATGAGTAGCACATAAGAGATATTTTCTTGAATTTAAAATTATTGCAGCCAGTTTCAGCATGTAAATATATAATAATGTTGGCTAGTGTGTAATTCTTGAACTAAAAAAAAATATAAATAAAGAAAACCTAAAAGATGTATATGTAGTTGTGTCATGTTGGGCAAGTTCTTTTCTCAAAGCTGCAGAAGATTTAATGGTCACAGCTCTCATCTGAATGCCTAAGAATTTTGGGGTCAAAAAAGGCCTCAAGAAAGCTGGGGACTGAGGCATTTGAAGGGTAGGTTTGATGTGTGACGGGGAACCCATAACTTTGTGTTGATTTGCCTATGCAGCATTTGGGGATTTGGTCATTTCAGGAACATCAGCAATGTACAGTGAGATGCTTAATGCTAGTCAATCAGAAAATGCTGAGGGAAGGGGAACAGCTGAAAATCTCTTGTCAGAAGTTTGGTAAGTCCTTCTCAGAGTCAACTCTTCTGAATCTACTGCTGATTACTTGCTGGTGCCCTAGTTACAGAAATATGGCAGTGGCTGTTTGTGGTGGGACAGTATTGCCTTTAGAGAAAAAAAATCTAAACGGTCTTACATCATTTTATGTGGTGTCCCCATATGGAAAACCCAAGCTCTGTTCTTTCCTCTTTCTACTTAACACCTAACAGGAGAGAGCCTGGATAACCATATTATTGACTCTAAGTATAGTGGAATTAGCTCTTTTTCCAGTTGGAGTTGTTCTGTTATATAAGAGATGATTCAAGATTAACAAACCAGGAAGCTCTGTCAAGCTTCTGAGGGAACAGTTCATGTCTATTAGTTTTTCTTGTGTTATGCCAGCCCAGCTAGAAGCTCAAAGAAAAGGGAGTTCATAGCTGTGTTTCCAAACCCTAAATATTGCTACATGGGGAGACGGCGGGGTATTTATAGGTAACCTTAGGCATACATACCCACAGGTCCTGCCACAACTTGATTCTTTGTTTGGCCCAACCAGGAGGAGCAGATGGAGCACCAGAAAAGAGAACAAATGGCCAACAGGCAAAAGGCTGCCAAAGGCTAAAACTGCCAAATCCTCTTTCTTGTCTGGAAACACAGACAGCAGCAGGTAATTCCTTTTGAAGTAATCCACTTGGCTACCCTCTGTTCCCAGCCCAACAGTCTTGTTTTTATGACTGATCTGTTCTGTATCACTCTTCTGTGGATAAAGAGCACCTTTACTGCAGAAAAGGAGCAGAGATTAAAGGTGGGAAGATCCTGGAGTCTGTCACCTGGTACTGAGGTGAGGAGCTGCTCATGACAGGATTCTGGGTATGCATCAGGAGACATACAACGAGAGAAGTAAAATATTCCAGACTGTTAAGGAAAACTAAAACTCAAGCATAATTTCAGCCCTTTGTAATAAATCACATCTTTCTCTGAGCTTCTGAATTGTAGATCCAATTTCTGAGAAAATACTAAAATGTTAGCACATTTGCTTTGTTACAAGTATGTGATGGACAGTTGCCCCTTATTTTCAGATTATTACAAGCTAGAAATAAGTGTGTTACAGTTTTAAGACTGATTCATGATTTTGGGGTCTAAGAATATTTTTACTTGTGTATCAAATATCTCAAATATTTTTAGTGAGTATCATTTCCAAATCCAAATTACATATCTACCCTTTTACCTGTTGTATATCTATAAATACATTTAATGTTATCACATCCTAATAAGAGCTATATCAAAGCCCCCTGGCACAAAAATAGGGCTTATGCTGCAGAATATCTGAATAATTTTTTATTTTTTTTTATTAGTTTTTATTTCCTATTCTGAGTTTTAACACTTATTTCAGGACTTGGGTAACATTCAATCAATTTACTTGACTGCAATTTAGAAATATTAATACCAATTTCTTATTGGTAAATTGTACTACTGACTATTTCTTTGTTATCTAAGAGTAACAAAATGTTTTATCAGAAACTATCTAACAAATCACAGTTCTCAAATTATAAAAGGGAAATCATTATTTAAAAGAACAAACTTATGCAACAGCCAAATATTGAACAGCCGTGAAAGAATCACATAGTGGGAACTGGCTTCTAATACATTGTAACTGTTGCATATTAAATAAATATAACATTAATAACTAAATCGTAAGTAAATTCACTAATGCTAATTCTTTGGTTATCAAAATTAATAACCAGCATGACATTATTAATTTGTAATGCTTATTATATTTGAAGGGTATTTGGAGTGACTGATTTATTATGATGTTCATGAGTCTAAGTATTCAATAAATTAAAAAGGGATAGTTACTTACAGAAAGGGGGTTGCATATTCAGGTGATGCAAATTACTCATGCAAATAGAGATACACTTCACTAGACTAAGATTCTGGCCAAGACAAGGTTTTTTGTTGTTGTTGTTTTTGTGTTGTTGTTGTGATTGTATTGTTGTTTCATTTTTAATTTTAGAGCAAAGCTTTTGAAAATATGTTATTCTTGGAAAGAGTATTTTTTCAATATATTTGATAGATTGTCAGAGCTGATTTACTGTGTTCATTTTGGCACTTTAATAGCTAACAGCATGCTTCCAGCTGTGACCATTTTTTAAACTTTCCCATTTTTAGAAATAACATAACTAAGGAAAAAAAATCTTCCTGTAGTTCTGGGTTTTGGATCGACTCAGGTTCCCTTACAAATGCTTTAAAACCTAAATAATGTAAACGGTGCACATTTTTAGTTCTGGTGCTTATTATTGTTCAAATAGTACTTGAGTAGAGATATGTATATATGTATCAATGTGCATAGTCACACATACTTATGTTTCTCAGTTTGGTTGTTATGTCTAAAGACTGATGTTTCCTAAGCTCACGTAAGAATTGTATGAGGCCTTTGTGATCTCCTTGTTAGATGTTTCCAAAGATCTTGTCTGAAAAATTGATTGATCATCTCTGTCTTTAATCTTCAACTTTTTATTGAAATTTTACAGTTCTGGTGTTTATAAAACCCTGTGAGGAGACATGACAGGCAGGCACAGGTGTACAATGTCATGCAGGTTACAGGAAACAAAGGCCTTTGTATGCTCTTTGACAGTAGTGAAAAGGACAAGATGTGTGGTGATAAACCAACAGCACAAAAGGTGAGGTAGTAATGGAAGGATCCAGTAACGGTTAAGTTACAGAGGATGATATTTTCCCCTTCCATGTCATGCAAAGAAATTGTTCCTTGAGGAGAGAGGGCATTGTCTGGAGAAAGAAGGTGGTAATACAGAGGCCAAAACATCCATGTCAGTACAGAAAGATTTTTCTGCAACGTTTCCAGACACATCAAATTGTTTTTGCATCAAAACTTATCTGAAAGAAAAGCGTGCACCAAGCATGCAGAAGAAAATTCATGGGGAGTGTTGGATAAGAAAAAAGCAAGAGAACCACAGCATGGGAAATCCTCCCAAGCAACATCAGTATCTAATCAACATTGCCTAATTTCTCCGACTCATAACAGATGCTTTAAAATTAGAGGGGGTTAGGACTGTAGGAAGGACAGGCTATCTATTCCCCACCCTCCCCCCCCCCCCCCCCCCCTTATTTTAATGCTATTGTTTTTACACAAGTTTGGAAACTTAACTTGCTGACCTTTGTTAATTCCTGTGAAACATACAAGCGTTAGTTGTTTTGTAAGGTTCGCCAGATCTCTCTGTGAAAGGTTAAGCATTATTTATTTGCCTTCATTACTACCCAAAGCTACATGATTACTGAAGAGGTTTGACATTCACATTAATTAAGGATAAGTGAAAGAGGGAAAACAAAACAAAACACTTTTTATGAGATACAAACAGAAATTTACAAAAGGAAGAAATGTTTAATAAAAATAAAAAATGGATAGAAGAGGCAAATAAAATATAAAGTACAATTTCTCACTCATGTTAGAAGATTTTAAAAGAAATTCAGGCTGATTTTCTGTCATAGCATATTTCTGTCTATTAACTGCAGCCTGCCCATCCATCACCTGCTCCCTCCCTGACCCACATTACTTACAGGGAAGTCATGGGTCAGGGAAGCCCTCCTGGTGCTGATGTCCGGCATGCTTCTTCCCTAGGAGTGTAATTCACAGCTGAGAGTTCTTGAAAACAAATACCAAATCCTGCTCCCTTTACTCAGGTGAGCAGGTTCAACCCCAAAGGATTTCACAAGGGGTTAAACACCATGTATAAAACCAATCATTTCTCTTTACTGGGCATACCATAAAAGTTGTCAAAGTGGTTCAAACAGCAAGGGAGGGGAGGGAAAATCTTCCTCCTTGAATAATAATTGACATAATGATGCAAACCTGTTAGCCTATAAACTCAACTTGCTAAGTCACACATTGCTAAGTGGAAACTACACTGTATGAAAAATCTCTATGGTATTGGGAACAGATTTGGCTTTGCTCCTTAGTGGCAGATTTAAAGTGAGCTATTTAATTCTAATGATGTATATTATTCCACTGTACATATTACTCTGAAAAGTCATTTTATATCACCTCTGCACCATTATGCTTCAATAGATGCAGAATGCCTCTTGCTAGTTTCTTTATTTATGAGATCCACTCTGAAAGAGGAAGAATTGTACCAGTACTTACCCAGCTTAAAAGCACATAGTAACCATTTCTTTGTCAGTGAATCATAATGTATAAAATAATAGATTAGTTTGGGGTTTTGTGTTTTTGTTGTTTTTGTTTTTTTGTTTGTTTGTTTTTTTCATTAGCAAGATGTCTAAATTTGACATTTCCAAACACTTTGCTTTGTGAAGATGCAATGATTGTTATAAAAGTTATATCCCTATTGATAGTTGGGCTGCTAAATTGTGACTGCTTGGAGAAAACACTTCATTTCTTGTTAGATGAGTCTATCTCTATCAAAAATATTTATGGAAAAATATATGCTTTGTGGATATTTATTTTTGAAAACTTGCTATTTGTTATTTTATACCCTTGAAAAATTTTGTGATGCTTTTGGATTTAAATTTATATGAAATATTTATCTTAGGAAAGCTTTTCAAAAAAAAAAAAAAAAAAATATTTTAATATCCCAGTGGAGTGATTTTCTTTTCTAGGAGATTTTATTTTTACTTTAAACTAATTTTTTTTTTTTTTTTTCATTTTTAATCTCAAATATTAGTGTTTGTGTTAAGTTTGCTAAAATGTTATCTTTTTTTCCACCAAGCTTTCTGGAAAAAATGAAAGCTAAGCACTTCAACTCAGCAGTCAGCTTCCCTTTGAAACACTGGTTTGGCATGATGAGGAATCAGGATTGTAGGAATGGACAAGAAAACTCTAGCAATGGCTTGGCATTTTCAGTCTGCCTGTTTTAGTGGCCATAATCTTAAAGTTTCTGGTTCATTCTGTACACTGTATAACTGATTTGATTGTCATTTCTTTTTAAAGTTTAACATTTTTATATGAGATATGCTCAAAACTCTGAGACCTAGTAAAGCATGAGTACTGGGTGCCTTCGTGGTGTTCTCTCTGCAGACCTGGCCTCCTCAACTGCTCTGCTTGCTGCAGGGTAGGACCCATGAATATGCATGTCTGCAAAGTGCAATCAATCAAGCAATTATTTTGCGCTATGTTTGTTGTACCCAGGTCAATTTTCTTTGACGAGTTAAATCAAGATTACCATAGCTTTTGCATATTGTAACCTCAAAAAGATGTTTTTGGATTTCTGAACACTTTTGGCAGTTAAACAATAAGCTGTTGTCAGATGGGGATTTGCCTGAGGTTTGTATCCCATGTGGCATCTCCCTTTTACTCCCCTTGAAGAGAAAAATGCCCTCTGCTGTCCTCACATCTGGTGTTATGTGAGTGAGTGACGGCACCAAAGTGCAAGGAGAAACACTTTGAGCACACAGCACAGCCTAGGTCTGTGACACCTGCTAACAACTTGCAACAGAACAGTCCTACAATATTTACTGCAGCCCTTTACCTCTCATAACTATTGTTAAATTAAATATTAAGTATTTTAATTTATTACATTTAATGTTAAGTATAGTTTTAATTACTTGTGCCTTCATTATATCATTAAGTGGTAACTGAAAAATATGTTGTAAGTAGAGCAAATTTTTTTGACATTTATTTCACAGAATCATGGAATTGTAGGGGTTGGAAGGGACCTCAAAATATCATCAGGTCCAAACCCCCTGGCAAAGCAGCTTCCTTAGAGCAGGCTGCTCAGGTAGGCGTCCAGATGGGCCTTGAATATCTCCAGAGAAGGAGACTCCACAGCCTCCCTGAGCAGCCTGTTCCAGTGCTCCATCACCCTCACAGTGAAGAAGTTTTTTCGCATGTTGGTGCAGAACTTCCTGTGCTCCATCTTGTGTCCCCACAAACCACTGAAAAGACGTTGGCCAACTCCCTGTGTCTCCCACACTTCAGGTATTTATAAACATTGATGAGATCCCCTGTCAGTCTTCTTTTTCTCCAGGCTGAACAGACCCAGCTCTCTCAGCCTTTCCTCATTGGGAAGATGCTCCAGGTCCCTTATCATCTTTGTGGCCCTCCACTGGACTCTTTCCAGGAGATCCCTGTCTTTTTTTACCGGGAAGCCCAGAACTGAACATAGTAATCCAGGTAAGGCCTGACCAGGACAGAGTAGAGGAGGTGGATCACCTCCCTTGACCTGCTGGCCACGCTCTTTTTAATGTATGCCAGGATCCCACTGGCCCTCTTGGCCACGAGGGCACACTGCTGGCTCATGGTCAACCTGTCGTCCACCAGGACCCCCAGGTCCTTCTCCTCAGAGCTCCTCTCCAGCAGGTTGTCCCCCAGCCTGTACTGATATGTCTAGTTGTTCCTTCCCAGGTGCAGGACTCTACACTTGTTAAACCGCATCTGGTTTCTTCCTGCCCATCTCTCCAGCCGGTCCAGGTCTTGCTGAATGGCAGCACAGCCTTCTGGCGTGTCAGCCACTCCTCCCAGCTTTGTGTCATTGGCATGCTTGCTGAGGGCAGACAGTATTCCCTCATCAAGGTCATCGATGAAAACGTTGAACAAGACCGGACACATCACCGACCCCTGGGGAATACCGCTAGTCACAGGTCTCCAGCCGGACTCTGCGCCGCTGATCAATTTCACCACCCTAATTTCAAACAATCAAGTTCCATGATGGGAAAAGGTCAAATGAAACTTTCTCTTCAGAGATCCAAGCTGATAATAACTTTTCTAGATTATCAGGTCATCAAAGGCCTATAAGAATTTAGGATCTAGAAATCTTTAATACTGGGTCTTTAATACCATTAGGTTAACCTAATTCTTTCATTAATTGTGGACCTTGTAGATTCCAGTGCTGAGTGGATACACTAGATACATGTGTGTTTTGGAAAAGAGCACCTTTAATCTGTTTATCAGTTCTCATATTGGGAGCGTGAATTGTTAGGTATCAACCCTCAGTAGCTATGAACAGAGCAGACACCCACAGTCTTCCTGCGAGGACTGTGTGAAAAAATGAAGTTACAGATATGTCAAAAATAAATAGAGACTTTGTAGACAGCTGGCACCTAATTAATTTGCAGCAAAATCTGAGGAAGACAGTACGTATGATCCCGCAGGTACTGCTGGATTTTGTTACTGCACCAGTTGTGATACAGCCTTGCCAGCACAAAGAACAGTAAAGCATTTACTGTGCACTTGGGGGACAGGGGTGTTGTTAGTTGATGGAAGAAGTATACTGGGACAAAGAAGGAGAGGCTCCATTTTGGAATATTTTTAACAACTAACCAGCCTCCTAGCTGACCTCAGAAAAGCTAGACCTTCAACAGGACTTTCCTTTAAGACAAATGAACTAGTTTGCCTTATTTCATTGGAAGCAGCTCCCTTTCTGACTGCTATAGTTTATTATGGTTAGTCCATTATAAATTACATGATGTCTCCATGGACCCATTCTGTACTTGAAATATCACAAGACTGCTGTCATGCATAGTGCAGCAGAGAGCTGATAAATTTATATCCAGTAAAAATGTGCTTTACGTTGCACAGTGACCCACTTTAAATTTGATGCATAAATGGGTTGGTTTTCTTTTAAGAATTATCTGTTATTTTCTCTTTGTCCACAGTTTTAACTTGCTCGGAAAAGACTTTGGGAAAATCTGTCCTTTGTGCTTGGTGTACAGTGTGATTATCATTATTTTATAGAACTTGGACATACTTGCAAATTCCCCTAAAGACAAAGCATACAAAGGGCGATTTTGTCTGCCAGCCCATGTAAATTCTCTCAGATTGTATAAAAAGACAACAGTGGCAGATTGGCTCCTGGAGCTTATAGCTGCTTCTGCTACTAAACAGCACAGCAAAAATAGAAAAGACTGAAGCAAAAGTTGTCCTAACATATAGATAATGGCAGTTTAGTTGCACAGTTTCAAAATATGCCCCATGATGCTATTTTAAGTGTTTTTTTGTTTGTTTGTTTGTTTTTGTCATTATTATTATTGAAGTAGGATGTGAGAAGAATCCTTCCAAATTCCAGCATGTTTTTAATAAAATGAAAAAAAGCAAAGCATAATTGTCACCCTTCTTAGAGGAGAGAAAGAGAGCAGATTCAGGCTCAAAACCTCTTCAGGTTACTATATACTATAAGCCATTATCTACAAGAAGTACATTCCTATGAATTCTGCCATAAAGCTTCCTTATTTTGTAAAAAGAATAATATATGGCATGACTATTATGTTACTATTTGATGTGGCTTCCTCACATGGTCAAATAGCTGATAATTTATTAAATAGAGTTGATTTACAAGTGTAGAGTAGATGTTTACAAGCTTATATGAAAGAAGAGAAGCATGTTAAATTGAAGGGATTTTTGCTTTGATTTTTTTTTCTTCTTTACACTTTAACAAATTGAATCCTTTCAGGCAAGAAACATCTCCTCAAGCTTAAGTGATTCTACATGGTTTTTGTCCTGAGAAAATGGCACGACATCCACTGGTCCTGATAACTGTGGAAGTGAAGTAATGGGCAGTGATAATGGACTCATCTCTCCACAGATACTATTTCCCCTCTTGGATAGGCAGAGATGGGTGACAAAAGTATGTTTTCTTCCACCAGGTGTCTTGACATTGCATTTCACTAGCTGAATGTTGGGCTAGAATTATGTTTCAGTGATGGTCTTTGCAATAGTAAACATCAAGCTGTCCCAGCCCCTACCCCTTCATCTTCCTTTGGAGCTTTCTGCAGAAAATAATCCTCTCTCTCTAGAACAGGAAAGGACTGAGGTTCTGCTTAAGAAATCCAAAGGGAGCACTATCTCCAGTGCTCCTTATCTCTCATCTTTCAAAAAGGAGCAGATTTCAACATCTTCATTTAAAATTTCAAACTCAGGTTATCCTGATCTTTCTACAACATTGTGGATCCAGTCCCTTCTGTTTTTTTAAATAGATTCAGATTAGGTGTATCTCTTATCAACAGTGGACAGGAAGATATGCATTCCAATTGAACTTAAAATATTTTCAGGATGTGTTGGGTCTAAATCAAGTTTGTTCCTCTGAAAGGACACCAAAATACATAGTAAAACATATTCCTTAACAATTACTTTCCTTAAGGAATTTGCTAAACATACCTTCCTGTGTTTGCATTAAAAACAAACAAACAAACAAACAAAAACAACAACAACAACAAAAAAAAAAACATACTTTTGTAGCTTCCTTTTTTCTTTAGAGTGTTGGACTAAAAAGACATGCTTAAGTGAAACTCAAAGAAATGGATAGTACATATGCTACCTTTTCAAATGACATTACAGAAAATGTCAAGGTTTTGGGGCAAGGGAAGGAAATAAAGTTTTGAGGATTTAAAGCCTGAACCTTTCCTTGCAGGCTGTGTGAAATCTGGGAGCTAATAAACCCCTTTTGATCATCTGGACATCAGGAAAGTTCATGCATAACCTGAAGGTTCATAAATTATAAAAAATGTTTTCTTAAGCTGATTTTAATGAAGAACCAGAGCTTTCATAGGTTAGTTTTTGAATGGAGAAAAGGTTAATGTAGACTGTAATTACTAATCTATGAATACAGCTGGAAATACAGTACTATTCTGCATCATTATTTGGACTACTTCTGGGTAGGAAAATAATTCAACAGTCTAAATGAAGATCACTGTCAGATTCAGTAACACAAGCATTTGTTTGCTAGGTCTGATGATTATGTAGGAGGTGCTTAAAATAATCTAAAATAATGGTGAAAAGAGCTTTTTTCCAGCCTTCATAAATATCAGTATTATAAAAGTGGATAAGAATATAACAATCAGGAAATCAGGTTTAATGGAGTGCTTATGCTGTGAGTAGCAGTTTTCTATCTTTAGGAAGTGTTACATTTGGAGAAAAGGGCCTAAGACACCTTGGGGACAAGCAGATGACTGCAAGTCTTTAGTGTACTCTTGCAGCAGGGAAGCCAACTGTATTTTGGGCAGTATTTGAGTGTAAAGTATAGCCAGCAGCTAGAGGCAAAGTCACTTTTGACTCATGATGGCCATGCTTAAATTTCATAGTGTTTAAAATAAATAAATTTTATAAAAAAAAAAAAAAAAAAAAAAAAAAAAAAAAAAAAAAACTTAAAAATGTAGTGATCTGTGCATAGAGTATTGATCCTGTAGCAAACTGTTAATTTTTGCCTTATTTTAATGTTTTAATGCCCAAAATCATGGGTATGTCCTATATGTACAGTGTCATGTAACATGTGTGTTTGGATGAATATGTAAAAGGGAAAAAAATATTATTTTTGACATGACTATCCCTTTATTCACTTTTGTGGAAATCTAAAATAAATGTGATGTCAGTGTTAAGAAGATGAAGAATCTAAAATGATTTGTGTGTTTAACATTATTTGAAGGAATAAATCATATTTAAGGGAAAAACATATAAAGGGAAGATATAGAGCTATAAGCCTATGAGAAACTGGAAAGCGAGACACACATTAACTACCTGTAGAAATAAGAGTAAATGATGGTTTCTACATCCTCTGTGATACTGATTATGATCTAGATTATTAAGAGCCTGCTCAAACTTTCAGCACAGTCATCGTTGAGCTTCAAAGATTCCTCTCATTACAGGCAAGCATTATGAAACCCTAATAGTGTTTAAATCCACAGAGAGTGTCCTAAATTGTTCCAAGTTACCAGCTGGAGCTCTACATTTTTAGAGGCTCTGTTGGGCTGTTCTATATACGATTATCTAATGCATTCTACCTGTGGTATGGGGCCACGAAAAGGTGTCAGGGGGATCAGGGATGGCTTCTCCTTCCTCAAGTTAGTCTATGTAGTTGTTGAATCTACATAAACTTCTGAATCTATGCAATGCATTAGCAATAATCTCTACAGCTGAGTCTGTGTGAAGAAGCTTCTCCATTTGGCTCACCATCATTTTATTAAAATAAACAATGAATGCTGCTCCTAACCTTTTCCATAGCACTCAAAATTTTATAGATCCCTATTGTATTTCCCTTTCATCTCTCTCTTTACATAGCCTGGCTAATCATGCTGTTGAATTTTTAAAACATGAGAGCAAAGATCACTAACTCTGTTCTACACATTCTGCATTTGGTTGTGTTAATGTCCTGGTTTCCATTAGGACAGGGTTAATTTTCCTCCTAGTAGCTGGTAGAGTGCTGTGTTTTGGATTAGGATGAGAAGAATGCTGATAACATGCCGATGTTTTGGTTGTTGCAGAGCAGTGCTTACACCAAGCCAAGGACTTTTCAGCTCCTCGCTCTGTCCTGCCAGCGGGCAGGCTGGGGGTGCAGCAGGAGCTGAGAGGGGACAGACCCAGGACAGCTGACCCAAACTGGCCAAAGAAGTATTCCATACCATCTGACGTCAATGCTAAACAATAGTTAGGTAGTTAGGGGTGGCTAGCCCGGGTGGGGGGGCCAGCTGCTCGGGATAGACTGGGCATCGGTCAGCGGGTGGTGAGCAATTGCATTGTGCATCACTTGTTTAATACACACATTATTATTATTATTATTATTATTATTATTATTATTGTTTTCTATCTTAATAAACTGTCTTTATCTCAACTCTCGCTTCACTTTTCCATTTCTCTCCCCCATCCCAGAGAGGGAGGGGGGAGGGTGAGTGAACGGCTGTGTGGTGTTTAGCTGCCGGCCAGGTTAAACCACAACAGTTAGAAACATTGAGAGACGTATCATAAACCCTCTTAGTTACAGGAATACTGTGTAAAAAGAGTATTATTATGAGGCTAGAAAGTAAAAGCAAATAACCTAATGGTAGACAGACTATTTAGCAGTAACCTTATTTGCATTGGCTTTAACATATTTGTTTTAGAAAGAAGTTTGAGAATATGCAATGGTCTGTAACACTATTCATATGAAATTTTGTTGCTGCAAATTCACCCTGACAAGATCTTAGAGCATATGGCCATGCAACTCTGGTAGTAATTAAGAAAGAGAAGACAGAAATGGTTAGCTGTGCAGGGTGTGCTGTGCTATTTGGGATGAAAACTGCTGCTCATCAGGAGAGGAACCATTTTGTATGGAATGCTTTCAGCTAATTTAACGTGACTAATTTTTGAAAACCTTCCTCCTGCAGGTACCACTGGTTCAATTGTATTTAAGTTATCACCACTAGAAAATTGAATTACTATTTCTTAGCAATAATCACATCTAGGAGGAGGGGTCTGTATTTGTTTTAAATGATAATGAATAGAGAAGTGGATGAAAAACACAACAATAAGAGCAGAATGATAGCATCTATATGTTTTTCCCCCTTGAGCTTACAGACGAGATTAAAAACACATTCAAGTGGAAACAAAACAGTAAAAACAAGGGGTGACAGAGTAGGGGCAATATAAAAAAGCATTTTTTAATGGAGAAACTTGGGAGAAAAGCCTGCATTATGGTGGTGATGGGCAAGTGTCAAAAGAGAGGAAGTTACAGGCTGAACACGATAAAAGTCTTGTTAAAGGTCTGTGGACTTCTCTCTGAAAGATCCTTGCTTTGCCACTGTAATAGTTGTGCCCACCGCCTGGTGGTGTTTTCTGGACTTTATCTGTTGCCTTACTGCCTTCAAGGTGCCACCTGTGGCTCCTTGCTGGGGTTTAGATGGATGTCTGGAAAGATGTTTGGCCCAAATGGTCTGGCATTCTCTGCAAAATCAGCTTGTCTGGAGCTGATATTGCTTGTGTTCCCTGCAACATTTTTTTTTTTTT
>CM021777.1:1169463-1268935 GCA_011076525.1 Nettapus auritus | reverse complement strand
AGCATTTGGACAAATTACTTGCTTGTTTGTTTGTCCTAGTCTGTGTTCAGGTTTTGTCTATGAGAATGTGACTCTGCTGAGCAATAAGAAAAATCTTTAGAAAAGGTAGGGAAGGCTGATTGAAAACTGGTAGCTCTGTTAAAATTGTAGGGTTTGACATTAGTTTTTTATTCTGAACTGAAGCAAATTAAGACTGTGCAAATTAAGTTTGTGAAAACATCAGAGAAAGCAACAGTGGAATAGCTGCTGGGAGCCTGAGGTTTGAGATGTTGTGCTTCCTGATTCATTAATGTCAATGTTTGTAACGGGCAATGTTCCAAATCACCCTTTATTAGTTTGATTAATATTTAAAGAAGTACGGGAAATGGCGCAGAATACCAGTATCCCAGTGATTACGACTTCCACTAAAGGCACAGGAGAGAGAGATATTTGTCCCTGTTCTGTGTAAATCCTTGCTCTGGTTAGGAATCGCCGCTAGTCCAGTGCAGTTTTGCTCTGTAAAGCCCTTCTCAATTAATATTTTTGTATGTAAAAATACTTCAGAGGATTTTTATATTTTAAAAACCTTTTCTTTTGAAATTTTGTCAGCGTATTCTAATATTTAAGAGCAGTACAGCTTGCTGTGAATAGTTTGGAAAGCTTCACAGACAGGCACTGAACATTTCAGGAGAAAGGTAATGAAAGGTAATCTGTAATGAAACCATTTTAGAAATAGGGATGATGATACTACCCCTCATTGCAATAGAAATAAAAGAGAAGTTCTTTTAACATAGAATAAATAATAAACTTCCATTCATCTTTTAACATGCTGCAAATAAAGGTATTAACATATACCTCATTGTGCGAGAGACATTGCATATCTCTGCAGACATAAATTAGAAAAAAAAAAAAAAAAAAAAAAAAAGTCATAGAAACCTGATACGTTTAAAAGTGAGTATTTGGTAGGCAAGAGTAATTATCTCACTTGACTTCCATGGACTGTAAACATAACTAAATCATCCTCTGAGAAATTAAATATACAAACAGTGATTTTTAAAGAGCTAGATGGATTTGCTTGAATCAAGCCAGCAATACACAAGAATCAGTAGTATCCGTCTATTTAACAGAAGAGGAACAGATAATCTGACCATAAGCTAAAATATGTGAGACAATACAGGAGTGATTTTTTTCAGTCAAGTTTCTATAGCTGTTTTTTTGTTTGTTTTGTTTTGTTTTATTTTGTTTTCCTAGATTATTCTTTGTCTAAAATGTTTCTAGTAAGTCTTCTCACCCAGAATGAATGGGATGCTCTTGAAGTAAGATGTCACTCAGTGTGCTGTGAGAAAATCAGAATGTCATCCTAATGAAACTGGCAGTTTCTCATTTAGCTCACATTTGAAGACAGGGAAGGTTAAATGTCAGCATATAGAGACTTCAAACATACAGTCTTGATTTGGCCCCTCTGCTATCATATTTTTCCATATATGTAACTTTTTTCAAAATTAATTTGGTAACAATAATATACATCTAATGACCTACAGTTCACATTCATTAGAGCTTTCATGGCATCCATAGTTGAATAATTTTGATACTAATGGTTAGTTGGTGCTTTTGAATAGAGTAACTAAATTTACACATGAGAGAAAGGTATACTGCCAAATCTTTTCAAGTGCTATGGCAGTAATGTGGAAGACTTGGCATTTCCCATTGTCATGTTCATTCTCAAAGTGCAATAAGTGTATGCTGAAGAACGTATTTCAAGTACCTGGGAAGAGTAGCCCAATAGACTATTAGCCCAACTCTTCTGGACAGCCTCATTTATTTTTCTAAATTAAGGCATACTTTGTGAGAAACTAGTGCTGACCCGGGTGGTGATCACGGAAGGAGTTCCTATGCTTTCCATTACTGTCATATAGCTCTACTGTATCCCTCCATCATCCGTTTTCTAGTAATCAAAATAAGTATTTCTCCCACCCTCTCCCAACTACTCATACATTATATTGTAGATATCATACGAACTGCTATATTTTCAGAGACCAAACTTTAAAGTCTAGTCTTCAGTTTTCAAATTTCTTAATTTGTCCTCATATTTAATCCAGGAATCAGCACTAGGCAATGGATGAGTATATTACTGTAGTATAGCACCAATGTTTCCATTGACTTGGTAAATTACTGAATTCCTGGAAGAGCTGTGGTTTACATATATCCTCCAACATTTGGACTGTGGGTGGAAGGCTTGCTTGAACTAAGGGTGTTAAAATGACACTATTAATGGTTTTGGATGATGTTGCCCCTATGAGAACAAAAAGAACTTCAGCCTGTTAGTTTTTTTGTCTGCAAAAATAGCAACAAAAGGACTAAATACAGCAGGAGTGTGTGTGCATCTATGTACAGACACATCCATACACATACATATAAAAAGAATGCATTGTTACAGTGATAACAGGAGTGATTTAAATTATTTGTTTAACATTCTTATTTAAGTTTCCACATTTGCTGATATGGAGAAGTTCAGCGTTTCCTGTAGCCATGACTCAGAGCAGTCTGTAAGAGAATTCTGTGGTTTACAATATTTTTGTTTTATGATGATTTTGCTAAGAAATTATTTTTAAATGCTAAGAAATTATTTTAAGGGACATTTTCTGAAGCTGAATTCTGCAACATAGTGTTGGTTCAGTAACAAATGCCCTGACAAATGGTGGATCAGAGAGGAGAAAATGGCAGCAACAGCCACCTTAGTGCCAGCCATCACGCTAGTAATCCAGAGCCCCATGAGCACCTGTCTCCAACCTCATGCTTATGATTCCAGACACACTTATTGACATATATCAGCAATTTTGCCTCCTAACAATGTTAAAAACAGCTCCCAGTTATATTTTCAGTCGTTATTTTTCACTTAGACATATCTGAAAGTACAACAACAGCAAATCTTTAGCTCATTTTCTCCTTTTTCCTTCAGTTTTTGTTGTTGTTGTTGTTTTGTTTTGTTTTGTTTTTTGTTTGTTTGTTTGTTTGTTGTTTGTTTTTTTTTTTTTTCTTATTTTTTTTTTCTGTCTTCACACCAATACTGCAGGTCTGTGTCTCTCAGAGACAAATTGATATTGAGACGTGCTGAGAATGTATTGTAGTTACCAAGGAAGTGGTTTCCCAAGCAACAGTAACCACATAAAATTTGACAGAATTTCTTCCTCTGTTATTGTATCATGTTTGCAGGTTTGAAGGAGCCAGAGTGTGGGTAGCATAAGTGATTTTCTCCTTGTTAACCTTATTTTTTTAAGCAGATATGGTAATGTTCTTGCATTTGTTAAAGGAAGGGCTAAATTCGCTTAAAGCTGAAAGTTTTGGTGGTATTGAGAAATGTTTTTGTTTGTTTGTTTGTTTGTTTTTATTTGTTTATTTTACAATTTTCTGGTAGCAGACAGATTGTGGATGTGCCAGATAGTGCTTCAGCATGTGGGCAGATGCTGGAGGCAACATTCTCAGCTGTTACATGCCAGCGATGATATTTACCATTCAAGAAAGCCATGCCAGTGTCTTGGTTTGCTCCAGAAATTGGAGGAGACATTTGCCAGCTTGATGATGTCAGAAAGCGTAGGAAATATGCATTTGTTCAGGATTAGTGGAGGGATCCAAACCAACAAAAATGCAGGGGCAGATGTCCTAAATTGTTTATAGCGGTGCAAACAAAAGGACCGTGAGTCAGCTGGATATCACTCAAAGAAAACAGTATTATAGTTCTACTTTCATCAAGAAATAACAATAACAAAATAAATGTAGCTCTCTGAAGACTAACTTAATCCTTGTTCATAGAAAAGAACAGGTTCTACAGCTTAATAAGCAGTGCAATGTAGTGTGTTTTCTCAATAGAAAATGTGAATAATTTCTACCTGTTTCTGTGTACTGAGTTTTTAAAGTGGTAAGACACCACAAGGGCACTGTTATAAAAGGCTCAATCCTGCATAACAAAGAAACAGAGGAATCGTTTTTAATTTCAGTTTCAGGTACTAAGAAAATCCAAATTTCTTTCAGAAAATTGTCTTAAATTCAACAATGACTCTTGATATCAGCATGGTAAAATCTAAAAAGATCATGTGGTATGTAGATGAGCAGAATCCTAAAGGAAGGTATGCATTTTAAGTAGGAAGTATTTTCCTGTAATACTTATTTAGGTTCATGTTGTATTAATTCCCTGACATCTTTACTAAAAATTTAGACTTCTGCTTTGACTAGGATTATATATATATATACTAGTCCATATTATATATATATATATGTATTTAATTGTGCCATCTCTCACTTTTCTTCTGTATTGCAGGTTGCCAAGGATAACGAAACATTTGAGCTATAAAAGCTTTTAAAGTGTATTAAGAAATCATTATGTATATTATGAAACTGTTCAGCATTATGGATCAGAGCCAGCTGTACATTCCCAGCTGTAGCGGACACACCTTTTGCCCATAATTGTGAGTCTGCAAACACAGGCACTGGAGAGAATGACCAGGGGGATTTGGGGGCTCTACTGGCTCTGAGTCTGTACTAGCCCTGCCAGATACAAGCTGGCACATAAAAAGTTTTATTCTTTTCCAGTATTCATTTATTTCTACCTTTGTGAACTGCTTCATACAAAGAACTGCCTTTTTAACCCATCTCTCAACTCCTCTTCAAGTTCCAGAGCTAATGCTCCATTTAACTAAGTATCATGTTATCTTCAGAGAAAGCTACCTTTAACCAAGAAAAGAAAGCCTCTTATTTTACCAGGAAATACGTAATGCACACTGACCTGATAAGGCTGTACATTCTGTTTCAAATTGTGAAAGAATATAAAAAGATGGGGTTTTTTTTGAGATTTAGAGGAAGAAATGGCTGAGATTTCATATTGCTTATTTAAAAGTCTGGAATTGACCTACAGTATGGTGTTATTTGTGGGATAATGCCCTTGTGGATTGAGTGCCAAATAACACTGCAGTGCCAAGACCTGGAATAAAATATTTTCTACATGAAAAAAGCAAGTGACAGAGGTCTGGCCTGCTGATATGACTGGAGTGAGTGACAAGCTCTTTCTTCCAAAATGAGCCCCTCTTTCTCCTCACCTCCTGGGATGGCAATACTTTCTCACTCATTGCCTGAGGAGATGCGAACTATTTGCAGAGGCTAATGTCTGAAACAATGAAAGAAATTTAAAGACAAAAAAAAAAAGAAAAAAAAAAGAAAAAAAAAAAGAAATCTCCATCTTTGCAGCTAGAAGAGTTTCCTATGAACTAAATATAAAAGGTTTGTAACTGTCTTTCAGGATATTTTCTTCCAGATGTGAGTATATTGCTAGCGATAACAAAGTTTTGTTAGAGGTCAGATGCAGGGGTTGATTTTAAATTTATAATTCAGAGAACTTTTAAAACTGGCACTCAGGAATTATTTATCTAACTAACCTGCCTATTCAATCTGTTAGCCATCGATCACTTCACCTGCTCCTTTCCCTTGATCTGTTTTTTATACCACCCATTTGCTTCTTTACATAAGATTATTTATCACCTGCTCTTCCAATTCTTATCTATGAATAGAAAAATTGCCTTTCACCTCTTTATTCAACATCATTCATACTCCACAAACTATTATCCACATTCCTCCCTCCTCATCCTGTTAAATACAGTTTAGAACTTCCTTCCAACTCTTTTCTTCACTTCCACCAACTTGACATACACTACTCAATTTTTACTCAGTATTTGTCCTTCTTTCCTTCCTCCTAACCATTTGCTTTTTTGTGCCAATGAAATAGCACTCAGATCAGCTGGTTCAGACTGCTTGCCCCAAATGCCTGATATTGAACTAGTATTTTTATGAACTATTTCCCATTGTGCCAAAACCTGCTGATCTGAGTGCATGATGGGAACAGGTGGTCCAGGCATAAGCAGCAGTACGAAGTCTTTAACTGAGTATTAAAAAAATGGATGTTTGGCTTGAGCACAAAACCTGAGCAGAAGGGCAGAATTCATTTTAACCTCTTTTATTTTTCATATTCTTCCTTACTTACAGATTAGCAACGTTTGGTATGTTGCAAGACTATTTTTGATTTAGTTACTGTTCTCTTGAGAATAAGGGAACTGTGTGCAGTCTCCTGGGAAAGATAATTGTGTAAACACAAAGAATCAAATATGATGGTAAATTGTCACAGAGTCAAGAGGCACCAGACAGACAGACACATTTGCTTTAAAGTAATTTCTGCTTTACTTTTTGATTTTGTTATTTAAAAAACTTTATATAATTAGCTCATATTTTAATGTTTTATTTCCTTCCAGGTTACTTTTTTTAGTTAAAAAAAGAAAATTAAAAGAATAAAAAAACATCACCATCACCAACTACTAACAACAATACCACACACAGGGAAAAAAAAAAAAAAAAAAAAAAAATCTGGTAATTTTTTCACTTCTCCCTATTGCTGGACATGGGTCAATTTTCAGGGCCTTTTGCATATCCTGTTTGTGATGAAGAGTGTAAGTATTCAATTTGCTTCTTAAGCAATTTGTGAGGAGGTACTGTGCAGCACTTGGATGAAAGACTCAGCTGGGTTGGAAAGGAGGGAAGACAATGTTGCGCAGGGTACCCTGGCTCTGTACCATGGATCACTTATTCTGGTAAGAAGAATGTTTTTTTGTTGTTTTTGTGGTTTTGTTTTGGTTTGGTTTTGGTTTTGTTTTTTAACTTAGAGAAGTAAAACATGCTCTGCTTTCTGGACTTTTTAAAAAGAAAGCTGTGAGAGGTTGGTGCAAGGGAGCTGACAGCAAGGTTTCTGGCAGCAGGAAAGGGTGAACACACAGCCAAGCCACCGAGATGAGAGAGAGACATTGCCAGGGGCCAGCAAAAGGGATGGGGTTCATTTATATCTCAAAGATACTAAAGAACAGGGGCAAGGAGCTGCCCTCTGAGGACACAGGTAACTGGGCAGATTGGCACTCCCAAGGTCTGTCTCACCTAGATGACCTCAACGTGTATTTTTTAAAAATATATATATTTTTTTCAGGTTTATCATGTTGTAATAAAACCTTCCTTCAGAGACTGAAACTCAGGACAGGGATATATTTATTTTGAGGAGATGTGGGGCAGACACACCTTAGGGCTCTTCTAATGTCAAGTTCCTGCCATGTGGAGATTAATATTTATGTTGCTGGGTTTTTGTTTGTTTGTTTTGTTTGTTGGTTTGGCTTTTTGTCACTGTTGTTTTGTGATTGTTGTTGTTTTGTTTGTTTTTGTCCTTCCATCTGCCTCCATTACTTATCCAGCATGGCATATCTAAGTTTGCTTCTAACGATGGCAACTTCATACCAGAAAGCAGCAACAGTCAAAAGATAGAACATATGGCTCTTTGCTGTAGTCAGCTGTTTAGAGTCACGTAACTAAATATAAAGTCTAGACTACGTTCTATAAAGTCTAGACCATGACTTCACTCCATCATGTGCTCATGTTTTTTTTTCCTGCATCATTCATCCATACTATCTTTTGAACTCTGAGACAGGTGAATGCTTCTGACACCATATCTAGTAGCCTTCCTAGGTGTTTTTAGAAGTATCACATATGTTGCAGGTACATCATAGGATTGCTGGGATCTACAAAATCTGAATTCACTATAAAACCTCTATCATCCCATATGACTTGATTCCCTTTATGACCAGTGGTCACAGGACCTTCAAACACAGTTTTGTGCCCAGTTCTCTTGCTGATTGCATCTGTGTGGCTTTCAGTTTATAAAGAGCAAGGTATTAAGTATGCTTATCCAGGCAAACAGTCCCTTCCTTTCTGTTGTCATACCAGACATCTGGTATGATACACTGTATCATAAGTTAAATTTGTTGAGTTAAAATTGCTGAGAAATAGCCCATCCCCATTTAGCTCCCAAACTTCTCCACCTCATAATTCATCAGTCATGATTGCTGGCATCAGGGAAGAAGCAGGAATGTACTACCAGAGAAAGACAGAGTTGACAGAATTATGGCAGCACTGTTTTAGATCAGACTTAAAGTGCTGTGGAAAAACATCCTGAGGTTTCATATCAGTACTGTAGATACATCAGTAAGTTACACTTTACTCAAAAAAAAAATGATAGTCTAGTCATTCTGAAGGGATGTATTACATTTAAAGATGGGAAGAGTCAGACAATAATCCTTCTGCAGTGTTAAAACCCATAGTCTGAAGTAATGTTCAAACTGATGAATTTCAGCATCTCCTTGAAGTGGGGTCAACATTGAACAAGTGAAACTTCTGGAAGAGAGCTGCTAGTTACAAGTAACTATTTGTTTGTCCTCATCAAGATTTAGTTCAATGAAAACGACATCTAGGCAGAAGTTCTTGCATAATAATTGCAATGCTGTTATGAGAGCTCTGAAAATGTTCTAACCAGCTGAAACCACTACCTCTTGAATTTGGAAATTGAGATATTCCCTTCCCAGGGTGCCTCCTCCAAGAAGTGGCAGTAAGTTGAAATATTGTAAGACTGGGTATTGACTTGCAGAATAGTGACAGATATGAACCAGATTTTCTATGTGGCACAGGGCAGCAGGAAAGTAATTTAATGAATTTTCTGCATATTTTTAATATAAGCCTTTTCTTGTGGTTTGTTGTTGTTTTTTTCGTTTTCCAAAATTCCATACTATTTCTTCAGTAAGTAATGTGAGAAATCTTGTTTTGCTTTTCAGGGAATGTCTGAGTTGTGTGTCAATGTTTTTCCTCATATTTAGAGGTGTAACTGAATACTTTGGGGAATTTTTCTGGCCATTTATGTGGCTCATTACTGGACGTGGGCCTTGCTTTTTATCATTTGTATGGCCTGTACAGGCAGTCAGGATAGTTGAAACTGTATCAAACTGTGTGTTTGCCAAAATGCCATATAGCTTATGTATGCACATTGACCTGAATTACTTGATCCATCTGCTTCTTTTATTCCATATTGGATTTAAACAGTAATATTGTTTGCCGAATGCTGTCATTTCAGAAGAGCCTAAATTCCACCAGCCCACTTTTCAATGACTTCCTCCTCCCTAATTGGAAACTCCATCTTTCATCCAGCCCATTAAGTCAATTTTGTTTTTAAAATTATGAGGTACTGAAATGATGAGGTACTGATAATGTCTTCACACATTAAATCCCTTGCTTGTTGAAACTATGGTGGAATAGTACAGCTATAATAATTCATACATAATCCATTACATTTTTATTCTGTCATTGCATCTGAAAAACAACAAAAAAAATCAACACATTCAGAGATTTAAAGCTTAAAACCAAATTTTGTTACTGAAGACAGAAAGAAAAATGTTGAGAAATTTAAGTTTTTTAATGCAATAACAAATGTATGTGTTTTTTTTTTTTTTTTCTAAAAGATATGAAGATGCTGTTTCTACTAGAGTTCAGCATAGTCAGTTACCCAGAATCTTCATTTTATCATCTCAGAGGAGAAAAGAAAATTGTCTGAGTATTTACTGCTGTAACTAGTGATCTTTCTGGTTTGTTTGGAGGCAGTGAGCCAACTCCTGTACACAAGGTTATTCACACTGAAGGCAGTAGACTAACCTTATCTAGATAAGGTGAAGGGGTGAGAAGGTGTTTTTTTTGTTTGTTTGTTTGTTTTTTTTACCTTGAAAACTATATTGAGAGAAAATGTCTCTCTGTGACACTCACATGGAGAGTTATACTGTTCTGAAAAAAATCTTTTTTTAGCTGTTTTTTGTTTTTTTTTTTCCTTTCTGTGCACACTAATATATTGTCATTGTTAACTTTGTGACTACTCTGTGAGTCTACAATGAATGTTAGCCTGCAGCAAACTGTGACCATAAAATATTTTCTGCAAATGTTTCTTCAGGCATTCACACTGCTTTCTACCATAATGTTGTTGCCTGGTTCATTAAGACCATAGTGAATGCAAACCTTTGCAAACCTTTGCACAATGGGAGGAAAGGGGGAAACTCCCCTATTTTTTCTTTTCCCTTTTCTTGTGTGTGTGTGTTAATACTTGCAAGCTCTGTCTAAATTACTTTTTAGTTGGGAATAGTAACGAGGATTCTGAACCATTTACTGGTGGAGACAAGAGGTCCAGAGGGTCAGACTGAACATTGAAATAAAACTCTTAGACCACATGCAGTGTAAAAGTTCAGGCCTCAGTACAAATTGTTTTGTTCTACAGGTTTGTTGCTATTGCTCCAAATTACTCATTAATATGAATACAAACACAAATTTCCTTTCAAAATAAGTTTACAGACTTTTGCCTTGTTTTAGCGAGTATTCTTTGTAACACCCCGGGTTTTCTCTTTGAAGAGACATGGCTACACAATAAAAAGGTATTCTAGGTGGTTTTACCAAAATAATAGCAGGAATTACACTTTTTGGTTTGTTTGTTTAATTGCATAAGAACAATTATATTGTAGAATTCTTGGCTTGCCAATCTAAAATGTTAACCTAAATTGTACAATTGTACAGGATCACTTTACCACTTTTCTCTCTTTTAACTTTGTCGGAATTGTTGTTGTTGTTGTTTGTTTTTTTGTGTGTGTGTGTTTTTTTTCCTTAACTTTTGTTGTGTTTCCTCATGAGGCCAATACTGAGAATATTGAACAGTAATACATAATGAGATTAGGTATCTGTATAGGGGTGGAATAAGGAATCTATATGTGTGAACTCTAAGAAACAGAGTCTTATAGGAATTGCTGAGGTGAAAAGAAAGACTGTAGAAGTGCTTTAGGGGTATTGAGAAAGGAAAGTAACCTTTTACTTATATATGAAAACAGGAAGGAAGATAAAGTAAAATCTTTTCTGTAGTATTTTCCATAGTTTACTTGAACCACATTTGTTGTAAGGTTAAAAGATAATTATGCAAGATCTTCTTAGCCATGCACTGAAAGTTTGTCATCACATTCACTTACAACTCACTTTAAGCAAAATCATTTCCTAGTCCCTCTCCTTTTAACAGAACCACTTGGCAATTGAAGAAGGATTTTGACACACTTTCCTAGCAAAACCTTTGTTCCACTATGGATTTTGGCTCAGTTGTTCTCTTACAGGAAGTCACAGCTTAATTTTTAAATAATGTAATTTGTTAGAATCACAGCTGCTTTCCTTCTTTCAGCTCCTGATATTTTCTTGATTCTATTCTACCCAAAATTGAATCAGTAAAGAAAAAAAAAGGCTCTTCTGCGAGGAATGACTTTGCTTTCAAGTAGTGCTAACCTGTGTTCTTTAAATGGTATGAGCTTCTTCATTCCACATTTCCTTTCTGACAAATTAATCCGCTTCAAAGTACTTTCATTCAATAATTGTTAAAATAATAATAATAATAATAATAATTTATGAATGGAGCTTTTATCTTGAGGATCCAAGAATTAATACAGACACCTTCTAGCAACAACTACTGTTTTAGTGCACCATGTCTCACAAAGATTATTTCTCAAGTATAAATTATAAGCTTAATTTTAGACCTAGTCATTTGGCAATAAAATTTTATGACAGTATTTTTACTGGCAGTTTTCCATCAAGTTATCTTCTATCTAGTTTGTAATGTATTTAAGGATCGATGGGCATGCATGTTAACATATTTGTTTAAGATGCATTTCATTAAATAATAGCAATTAGTATAGATTTAGCAATAAATGTAATGTCATAGAATCATAGAATATCCCGAGTTGGAAGGGATCCATAAGGATCATCAAGTCCAACCGCACAGGTCTACCTCACACCTTGCACCTCAGAGGTCTGTCCAGGGATAACTGTTTGAAGAAAGTCTTCAAATAATAAAACACTTTCTTCACAGACTTCTAATTCTTTTATTGTGTAAGGATAACAACCTTCCCCCCTGGAAAAATTAAATAGTCTGGTTTTGAGGTCTTCAGTGCTGAGTAAAAGACATTGAAATTTTCAGTGGCTGAGATCTGAGGTTTACTTCTTTTCAGCAGAAACTCACATTTCAAAGTTACTGTAGGAAGTGATAAATTCAGACACCATTTCCCATGTATCTGGTAAGATAAAGTAAAGAAATAGAAAGGGAAGACAACAATGTCCAAAGGTACTAGTATGCTCATTCCATGTGCAAATTGGATATTCCATGTTACTCCTTCTTGCCAGCTCTTTTATTTCTTCTTACTTTTTAAGGTGAAATGAAGAAGTAATCTTTTCAGTATTTCAATATCTAAAATTATATTCAGGATTTAGAAACAATTACAGTAAGTGCAGTGGTAAAATTCAAGTTAATAATTGGATTCATACCGATGAAGTCTGAGAGCAGCATAAAGCTGTGACTTTGACTAAGAATCATCTCTCTGAAGAGTAACTTTTAAAAAAAAAATAGAGGGCCAAATCCTGGGGCTCTTAATCAGCTTTGGCTTATTCCTGGGTAACTATAAGAAAGGAAGTATTGTTGTAGTACTTCTAGTACTACAAACTACTAGAAGGTTTCAATCATATACAATAAGGTTTACAAGTAATTTCTCATATATTAGTTGTCAAAGGAGAGTGAATTAAGTTTTAGTGAATGTCACTTGGCAGTACACTTTCAGATCCTTTGCAAAACCTTATTTACTGATTCCATTATAGGAATTCCACATCACTCTTCTCTGATTTTCTGATCTATCTCAGAATACTAAGATGAATTCTTAACTCCATAAAAACAATCTCAGAATCCAATCTCCTCTTCTTTTGTCCATTCATAATCCTGTCAATTTCCAAAGTGTTTTCTTATTTCTACAGACTTTTTTTCAAGTAAGTGTTTCTATTTCTTGTGTTATTTTTAGTATTTATATTTGAATGCCAAAAATAGGAATAATTTTGCTTCCACAGCTGTTGAAAAGTCTTGGGCTTTATTTCTTCTTTATTTAGTTTCACTCTTGACAAAAATTCTAAAAATTTCACAACTTTGTTGCATAATGGGATGGCAATAGCATAGTGAATAGTGTAAGTTTGTTCTACAAAAGATAGGATCGGAGAGGAAATACTGTGACTTAGTCTTACTCCTCCTGCATTATCTTTTAGAACTCTACTTCAGGGAAAAAAAAAAAAAAAAAAAAAAAAAAAAAAAAAAGAGCATAAATTGAACAAGTGCATGTATGATCATTTTTTTAACCAACGTTTGTTATTTAATTTCCAGTACCAATGCGAAGTGAAAATTATAAATAGTTAGTATAGCTGGGCTGTGTGTTTTCAAGTGGATAATGCACAGGTCATATATTTAGTTTTGGAAAGCTTTCCTCAAATCTCTATCTTTTACTGTTTCCTGCTGTGTGCAATTACTACCCACATTCTTCAAATTTTAGCCAATCTTCAAAAATCATGTCTTTCTGTTTGTCTGAGGGCAATGTACCCAATTTATTACAGCACTTCATTCTAATTTCTTATCTTGAACGAGAAAGCACTAATATTCTGTGTATGAAAGACATAAGATAAAATTAAATGAAACAATTCAGCTGAACCTATCTGACTAGCATCATGACTTTTAAACTTGACGATAAAGGTTAAGATAGCAAATGAAAGTGTTCTGTTAGACAGGAAGACAATGTTCCAACTTTTTCACCTTTTGTCCTAAGTCTTCAAGGAAGAAGAGATCACTGAGAAGAATTCCATGGATTTGCTGGTGATATTGATGCTGCTAATAAACCACAGAAAAAGCTTTTGGTAGTTATGATAATGTTCACCTGGAGACTTGGGAGGTTTTGTAGAGCATGTAAACTGACAAGAAAGGAAAAAATCACTCCAGCGAACACGAAGAAGTTAGACTGTATTATAGAGAGAAATGTCATTATTTAAATCTAAAAGGAATATATATATATATATATATTTAGAGGGAAGGTTATATAGCTTCAGTTAATTTACATTGATTAAAAACTATCCTGTTTGTGTACATTGAATTGAGATATTTATGTTGAACTGGGCTATTTTATTACACCAATAATTTAATATTCTTGCAAAGAAGAGCAAAAATCCTGGTAGATAACATATAAACATAATTCATCTTCTTTAGTTGGGTGGCCCTACAGTTTAATACAGTACAGAAATTGTTCTCTATATCCAGACTACTTTAAACACAATATGACAGGCAAATTAGCAATTACGAGTCCTTCCTTTTAAAAGACTGTGACCATAATATAAAGATTTGAAACTTTTCAAAATAGTGGGTTGTTTGTGTTCTGTTTTGTGTTTGTTTGTTTTTCTTCACAGAAAGGAAGAAGATATAAAAAAGACTAAAATCTGTGAGAAGACATTCTGAGAGCACATTCTGCCCCATAGAGGGAGAGTCAGAACCACTTATCTCAGTCCTGTGAACTCCTCACTACCCTTCCGGTTCTCTGTCATCACTTTATTACTCCAGATTCAAAAGTTGTACTCTCTTGGCATGTCTTAGCTTTAAGAATTGAAAACTATGTCATCAGTATTGGTCATAATAGAACTAGTAATTAATTGCCCATGTACAGAAAGAACCTTTCCTGGTGTGAAACCTTTATTGGCTGATTCTTATTTGCTTTCTCACAAATAGCTTTCTCTGACTTATTTCTGATATTCTAGATAGTTTCTGCCATACAGAAAACCCAACAGCTATGTGATATTTATAATAAATAATTATATCACATATAGCTCCTAATCAAAAATAAACAAAGGCTGCATCTTCAAACTTCTGATCGTGTGATCTCACATGATGTGGTCAGGCTACACCACTTTACAGTCATTGATGTTATAACCTATCCTACAAATTATCAGACAAGCAAATAAATTGATTTGATTATGGTTTGAGGTTAATTTGTTTCAAATAACGTTTTATGGCACAGAGAATGAGTTCAAATACTAGCATAAGACAAATTATAAAGAGACCTATCAAATAGTTAACAAGAAATTTATATTTTTATTAGGAATTAATGCAAATTGCATTAATACATGTCATGATTTGATAGCACATCCCTTTAAATGTATGTACAACTTGACATCACAGTCCATTTTCATAGTTGTTCTTATATCCTGATTTAAAAAGAAAGTGAAAGCTTTGCCATATGCTGCTGTACTTTTTTTTTCCCAAGTTTATACTTCTTAATGAAATTATTTTTCATGGTTTATGAAATGTTTTGTCATAAAGTAGTCATTTAATTCTTGTGTTTTAATTGTAATGGACTATTATCGCTGCTGATTTACAATATATTATCCTCTTACAAAAAAAAAAAAAAAAAAAAAAAAAAAAAGGAATAAAAATAAGCTAAGCTCTAAATTTTGAAGAGTTTAGAGTCAGAAAAGTCACCTCATTCAGGCAACTCAAGTAAAGCCTTCAATGTATTTTCTAAAAATTACTTTTCAGGGACTGACAAAGGCAATCCATGGTCTACAGTACTAAATAAAATGAAGAAAACAAAACAAAACAAAACAAAACACACACACACACACACACACACACACACACACAAAAGAACATAAAAGATTCTTATCTGAACAAAAGGGATTATGTGATTGTGTCTTCCTTACACTTACTATTCCAATGAAAAGGACTATCAATCTTATTTAATTTTGCAGTGCATTCTTGAGTTCTCTTATTGACTGTAACATGTCTTGTATTTTTCTGAGTGGGATAGCCAAGTCTTGCTTGGTCTGGTACCACACTTCTAGAGAGCTGCCTCTTTGTTCCCTGCAGGGCTTTGTTCCCTGCTCAGAGTTTGATGTAAATATAATTATTTTGTGAAATGCAGTAAGCAAAACATGCATACTTTGATCTCTGTAAATATAACATGACAATTTTAAAAACTTAGGTTCTTTAAAAGACACTAGTTTCCATCTTTCACAAGTAAAGACAAATGTAGAAAACAACTACAGCTCCTAAGCCTTTTGCTATTGCCAATTATGTCAAAAGTGACAGGTTTCTTAACAGAATCAGGAACATTAAATAATGTTTCAACCATTTCTAGCCAATTTCGGGACCTTTAATTGAAGTTGCAGGTAAACATGAGTTTAAATTCAAAGACCATGGGATGGGCACTTGTTCCATCCTTCTTACTTTGAAGGGAGATGACATCATCTATAGTAGAGAGATGGTGTGAATATCACTGAGTCAGTACCACCTGAAATCATAACAGTTACTATCACTGAAGTCTCAGTTAATGCTTTTGAAACAGTTAATTCTTGCAAAGTTAGCAACTTGATAATTTAGGAGATATATGTAACTGTGTTCATTTGTCCATGAGCTTACATCTGTTCCTAGTTCAGTCTAGAGTGGGCTGTAAGGTAAGTAGGATGTTGCATCGTGTCTTGCTACCTGGATTGCTTGTTTGATGCTGAGAAATGTCAATTTTGAATTCATGGTCAGAAGGTGACAATCATTTAAACATAGCTAATGTTTTAGATTTTTTTTTATATGTAACTGAACAAAATTGTTACAGACACACACACGTACCACGATGATAAAAAAAAACAATGTGCCAGGATAGAGCAAATTGATTTTGAATGCTGAGTCAGAAACATGAGCAAATGTTGAATTCTACATTGAATTGAGATTCAATGAGTTTCATTTAATAACCAAATGTTTGAATGTTACTTATTAAAAGTTCCAGGTATCTGTAAAGAGAAAATCTTCTGGACTCAAAATAAACAGTAGGAAAAAAATAAATGCTGTAATTTAAACTCTATGTTTTCAATATGACTGTTGTTTTTTTCAGATCATAGCTGACACAACAGTAAGCATCAGGAGTCTTGTCTCCAATGTGGATTCCAAAGAAGGGTTTGCACCAGAAGTCAAACATTTGTCTGTTCTCCCTTGCCATGTTTAATCCCTTCCCATTCATTTTGTCTTATTTATTCTAATTGTAGATCCACATCTTCTTTATCTCAGCTTGTCCTACTTAATTTTCTTTACCTGTTTACTTAGTGGCTCTGTTTCTCATGCTTTGTAGACTCATTGTTCAGATTATGGTCTTGTCAGCCCACCCATTTGTCCTCTTCCTATACCTGATTATAGTGTCCTCTTGGTGGTACATGGCCAGGACCATGTCCAATATGAAGATGAAATAGATCTAACTGATTTGAATTTAATTTCGAACATATTTTGCTTGCTTCTGATTCAAATGCATAGATAAATTAATAATAGTGAAGACCTGCTAGAAAACATGAACTTTATGGTGAACATGTAGCAATATAATGCAAAACCAAGTAATTTTCAAAGTTTTGTCTTTTATTGGAAGATATGTAATTTTAACTTTGAAGTACAACAGGACTCAAATTATTTGTCCTTCCTTTTAATTGCGTTCTTCATTTCAAAATCTGTGTGAAGTACTTAGATCAAGGTCATCAAAACTGAGGCTGAGCTTGTGGATATTTTTTTTAAGTACTGTTGAAAGTATTTTGCTTTATACTTTTATCAAAGAAACATTATAGCCTAGAGTTATTTGGCTATCAGTGGGGGAAACCATTATTTCAAACTTCTTTACTGGGGGGAAGTGTAAATAACAGAACAGTTAGTCTGCACCATTTTGATCAAAATCTCATTTCTGACTTTATCCTAATTTATTTTATTGCCTGTACTTGACTGAAGGCTATGCCTTTCATGGATGTTATGTATTATTATTAAATAAAAGGCTTGCCTCTCAGTTTCTTTCTCCTACATTTCTGTAAATTACTCAGATTATTGTGGACCAAATTGATATCCTTGCTAAATATGTACAGGGAAAAACAACCTGCACAGTTCTCCAGAGGTTGTAAAATGTTAATAATAAGTAATTAAATCAAGAGTTCTCCTGAATATGTAAATATCATCCAAGATATGTAAGGATTGATTTTTTGGAATTTTCTGAGCTGACATAAATTATTACAGATTTTCAACCTTCAGTATTATGTTTTTTCAGATGTAAATGAAAATGGCTCTGATATATTCCTACTAGATGTACCATTTTTGAAGATTATTCAACCAAGTTATGGTACAAGTCTAAAATATGTCTGATTTTTTCTTACTCTTCTCTAGATTAGCTCCTGAGGTGTCTGACATTTATCTGTGCAGATGCAATTTCATAATTTCTCTACTGTTATTCCAGCCTATGGCTGCAGTTTCCTGTGTATCAAGTCACCCCGCACATTTGGCTTTGGCAGTTTTTCCTTTGGGAACTTGTGATGTTATTTTTTTCTTATTTATAAAAGGAATAAAGGAATGTCCTCAAAATTCACAAATTTGATTTCTAAAATCTACTTTTGTAGATTGGTAATCAATCGTATGAATAGTAGAAAGAAACTTTTCTCTGTGTAAGGATGTCAGGAAGTACTTTGATAAAGCAGTTTACATGCATATTTAAGTCACTTAAGGGATTGGCATACCCTGATGGGAACTAAGTTTGACGTAATTTCTTAGATCACTTCTGAAGCTGTCTTTGCCTACTCACTCCTGTCTTGGATACTAAACTCTTCTGAAGCAGCTTTAGTGCTTTTATGCCTCTGAATTCCAGGACATGGGCCTTTCTGGTGGGGAGCAGATCCAATGTTAAACATAACTGAGGTACTGTCTTACAGCTATACCAGCTGCACAGAGAAAAGCAGTTCTGTCATGTATCTCAGTGCCTGAGGTATGTTGGCAATTTAATTTTACCTGGAAATAAAAGTCTTTGTGCTGATGAAGAAGGATCTTCCAGCGCCTGAGGTCCTGGGGCCACTGAAATGGGGCAATCAGATTTCTTTTCAAAGGTGGGAGGCACTTTGTGGCAGGACATGGGCCATGAGTCAGGCCTCATAACAGTATGCCAAACCTGAGCTCTCCCACACAGGCCTGCAGGGAAGGCGGCCTTTGTCTCCTGCTGCTATGTTGGGAAGCTTGTGGGGAGGCGACGAGGATAAGCAGCTCTGAGGAAAATCCTGTTGGGGAGCAGCAGAGGAGAGGTAAAATGGCCGCCTGGGCTTCTCATGTACCAGTTGCAGCCCCTCTGCATTTGACAGAGTGGTGCCAGTGGTGGCAATAACTGAGGTTGGTCACTGGCCACCACACTGGTCCACGGAGAGGGCAGGCTGAGATGTCCTGTCAGCCACGCAAAACGCCAGTGCAGTTGTAGGGACACCATTGCTCAGGCCAACACTGAGGGCCTGAGGTAAATGTTACACCGCTGCTTAGGACAAAGGCCCAGGGAGGCTCACCTTAGGTCTTCACAGGTACTCAACCGATGGCATAAAAGGCTTTCAGTCTCACTTTCTCCAGGTTAGTGTGTGGAATAGAGCAAAAAACTCACATAAGGTGTCTAAAAGTGATTTTTGTGTTAAGAAAAGGAGAAATAAAATATTTTTTATTCTTGTATTAGGAAATCAATAGCTATGCTGTAAAGATTCACATAATGAATGATGTTAGGGAATAGGAGAGAGGAAGTTTCCTGCTTTGGTATATTATACATTGAAATGCTTTGTGTATTAGTGCCTAGTATCAACTGTTAGACAATGAAGTCTCTGAACAATTAATTTAGGTATCACTGGAAAACATCCCTATAGGTGAGGTAAAAGTCTGTAAAAGCTGACAGAGTCATATGAGAGCAATAGACTGTACAAATCTACATTAACTTCCACTAGAAAAAAATAATTTGAATATTTGAAAAAAGTTTGTGTCAACGCTACCTGAAGAAAAAGTGGAAAGTTAAAGAAGTTGTGATTTACTCTTACTGAAAAGATGAACTCAGATTCAAAATGTAACCTTAATGAAAAATGTTCAGAAAAGGTGACATTTGAGTAACAGATAAAGGGATATGAAAATGTTTTAGAATTGGTACTCCTAAGTATAAATAAAATTTTTGGTCAGTAAAGCAAAGATTTTGCTACTCCAAGGATCAAAGATTTTTTTCTTAGTTTCTGAAAATGTTAGTAGGTTAACCATGGATTTGAGCATACCAGTTTTAGATAATAAAAGATAAAACAGACTGACTTCCAAATACAAGATGTGGGATAGCTACACAGGAAGAATAACATTATATACGGGACGCTGGAAAACTGTTTTCTTATTTTGACAAATACTTCTCATGTCAGCCCAAGTGAAAATCTGGAGCAATTAGAATTTGGTGTATTGGAACACTGGGTTCATCATTTCTTTGTTTCCTCTACTTATAAAATTTTCATGTTCAAACACTTCCTGGATTTGCAGGGATAGTGTCATGAGTTTCAGTTAACAAATGTGGATAAGACGTTCAAATGTCACTGTGAAAAGTTATCACTGACAGGCATAGAAATTCAAATACAGAATAACTGTGTTGCTTCTCTGACATTTTTATCAAGTTGAGTAAAACATTCTGGTTCTGACAGTACTTCTTTTTATGTTTGGCTTTAATTACACTCTGTTTTTATTCATATGTTATCTGAAATATATTTTTCTACATTATATATCTTTTAAACGTCTTTCACATTCTTTGACTAGCTCATTGAAGACGAGACAAAATAATGTGGTACCTTATCATGTAACTGTTGTGCAGTGCAGCACCTCTCCAAATGAGCATAGCGGAACAGATAAACTTCTAGATATAAAAAGTTTAAAGAAGAAAGTGACTAGTAGAGTTATTTGCCAGTCTGATAATTTTTGTAACAGGAAAACCATTGGCAGTTCCAATACTTTTTAGAGAATATTCACAGAATCACAGAATTGTAGGGGTTGGAAGGGGCCTCAAGAGGTCATCGAGTCCAACCTCCATATTGTTTAATTGCATATCAAAACATTTGATAGGAGAAGCACCATCATACTAAACAGTCTGACAATATAATTGTCTGCAATGAAACAGCCTGCTGGAGGAAAAAGGGATCTGAAATTTGAATAATTAAAAATATGATTATTACTATCATATTACTATTAATTACTATCACTTTGATTATTATTATGTTATTATTGTGTCTCATTTTCTTAACTTCAGGCTGGATGAGGTACAAACCCACTTGTGCACTATCATGCTACAATCTTGAAGGATCCAAAATGCTTCCAGGGGAGCATGGGACAGAAAAAGGAGTATTCCCTAAGCAAAACCCAAGATATTAAACTGTGTTCTGTTAATGTTTTCCATTTTTGATTCTGTAACTTTGTAAAACTTGGGGGGGGGGGGGGGCTCTGAATGTTTTTGATTCTACTTACTTCTATGTACATTGTTCTCATAATTACCTTTCTAGGTAATTATAATTACCTTGTAAATATCCTGTCTTGTTCAAACTACAGCTGCAATAATTTTTCTGAAACATACTTTGAACTGAGTGTTTTACTTAAAATTCATCCCATAAGCGCACACTCTGTAAAATATGTAAAACAGTTTTTGAATTGATTTTGGTTTTTACTAATCATGTTTATAAAAGTGTATATATGTACACATTAACGGTGGGAGGACTGATAAGAAACAGTGCGTTTCTAAGAACAGCATCATGGTGTTTGCAAATATATCAAAACCTGCCATACTAGATAAGAAATGATTTCCCCAGTACTTCACTAATATATAAGAAGTTCTTAAACATGATGTACATTACTGCCTGCCTTATTTGCATTTTTCATTTTCCAGGGCTATTTCATTATCAATATAATAGCTTCTGTGGTTGTATTGTTCACAATAAATTACTTTTTTTTTTTTTTTTTCCTTTTGTTTTTATTTAACTCGAGGTTATCCTAATCCCTCAAGAGCACTTAAGGGCAGTAAGACTATGAAGAGACAGAGAACCACAATTGAAGTTCCACCACAAGCTAGTAAGTTCAATGTTTTCACGTTTGGTATTTGCAGTGAAGAGTACAGAAAAGATGTGGAGACTGACCATTGTGCAATAAACTATGACATTCATTGCACTCTCTTAACTTGCACTGTGAAGAGAACACCGCATAATGGCAACATAGAAAATTTCAATAATTTTAAGACAATCATATGTCTAGTTTTAGGGGATAATTCCTTTATTTGTTAAGTATTAAGGGGAGAGAGAGAGTGGCAATTTATCTGGTGACATCACAGACATTCAAAGATGTTTGCTCTTCAGTTACTAAAGAGGCTGAGAGTGGCTAGCTGAGTCTTATGAATAATTTAGATGTCTGAGTAAAGTCGTATCAGTCTCATGCTGCACGTCTAACTAATAATTTGTGACCACAAAAAATAAAATATTATTTGAAAATTTCTAGCTTGCATAGGTATAAATCATTTTAAAATCAAAAAAGTATTAGCAATGGGAAAAACATGGAACAGAATTAATCTAACATGACTTTAGATACAATGCAGGATAAATATCTTTGTTCTTAAAAAAATCAGTAATTGTTTGAGGAAGTTACTGCAAAAAATAATTGTTATCTTTTCTATTATCATTATTGATTTAATTTCTCTGAATAGTATCCACACTCTAATATCTACTGTAGTTTTCAAACTTACAACTAGATTTCAGATCAATCAGGAGATTTCTGTAAGAATTTTCTGAATGTCATAGTTATTAAAATGTAATTATTTCCTTTTTTTAACCAAATATATCCTTTATCCCTTAATTCCCATTGTTTCTTTTTTTTTTTCTTTTTTTCTTTTTTTTTCTTTTTTTTTTTTACACTTCTGACATAGCTGGCTTTAGTCCTTTTTCATTCATCAAAACTGAGATAATATTGAGGGATGATTTAACTATTCTTGCTGACATAACAAGACTTTCTGAAGTGCTTTTTATCTGAAAGGTGGATTCTTTCTAAACATGATATTAAAGCATACCTGACACCCAGTCTCCTGAGAAACACCTCAAAATGTAGTTCTTTGTTCTGCTAAATCCAGAATTGTTGAACAATCTACATCTAGAAACTGATCTACATCTTGAAGCAATCATTATTACTTGTTCTGCTTTAAGTCAAACTAAGCATTTAGACAATTTGTAATGGAAAGAAGTTTGGACAGTGTAGTAACAAATTAGAGTCAGGAGTAAAAGCAAAATTAGTTGCTCTGGCACAAGATCTTGGCTTGTTATGGAGGAATATGATTACTATAATTAGTAGCAGTGAAAATGTACAATTCCCTTTATGAAATAGCTGTGGATGATCTCCAAAAAAATATTATGCTGGCTGTCTAGCCAAAAACATATTAAAAGTGGACACCTGTATTCCAGAAAGGAAGAGCTGTAAATATGTTGCGTAAGCATCAGTGAACTCTAATGTACTGTACTTGTTGCTGGAGTCAGCCTGAGATGGAGAATTAGTTCCATTTGTAAGATAAAGAGAAATGGGCAACATTTAAGAAAAGATCCCCTTTTCTTCACTTTTTCTCCTTATTGTTTTTTATTACATTTGTCCTTTTTTTTTTTTTTTTTTTTTTTTTTTCCTGTATGGTGGATACAGAAACATGGTCACTCTTCTGGCTAGGAAGGACAATCTAAGTCTTTTTCTGACCATTTTGAAATATAAAACAGTTTCTGATATTTTTATTTGTTTATTTATTTTTAAGAGGAAATGAGTTTGATTGTGGTGCACTCTAAAACCTGCTAGCTCCAGACTTTTAGAAGAATAAGGCAGAGGAATGGTTAGGTTTGCCGACCGTAGTGAAGTACCTGACACTTAAGCCTATCATGACCAATTTGTTTCTTGGTATTTAGAGAAGCAGAAACTTGTGTATGTAGAGAATTGTAATGTTGAACTTCCTTTTTATTTTATATGCTACCTAGAGTCCAAATAATGCAAGGGCATATTTGAAAAGTTTTTTCTTTGGGTCTGGGAGCTTAAATTCCATGTAATTTATGTATTAGACATTCAAGTCCATTTCTGAAGCTGTGGTTAGGTATCTTATCTGTCTGGGGGGCAGTTATATTGTTTTAAATGTGCTATATTTGCTCAATCAAACTTGAAATCTGTCAAGAGAGCTGGTCTGGTATTAAGTGCGATTTCAGCCAAATGGTCAATTATCCTGCTACTGTGATGTAAATTAATGGTCCTATTCATCATATATCTTTCAGCTGTAACTGTACAGCTATTACTGATCACATATATATTATTTTTTTTTTTTTTACTCTTATGGTGCTGCCAACTATGGAGTACAATGAATGAGGAAAAACTTTGTAATAGTAATGTTACATAAATAGTACTTTCAGAACACGGAGAGAAATAGTGTATCCAAATGAAGATTAAAGAGAATTTGTGGAGAAGAGCTACCTGAATTGGAGAAAAGTCAGGAACCCTGGGGCTAATGAGCTCATTCTCACAGAAAGCAGAAGGAAAATTATGAAATCATGCCCAAAAGATCAAAAGTATATCATTACTTCCACATATGTTTTTTATTTCATGAAATAACAAATAATATTATTCAAAAATAACTGCAATTATTACTTTAGTAGCAGTGCTGGAACATCCATGTAAATCTAAAATAAATTATTATGTGAAATGATGCTGTCCTTCTAAAACGAAGAGAAAGTCTGACTTGATGGGTGACAGCAAAGTCTTTCTGCTTTTTTTTTTTTTTCTTTAATCTCTTTAAAAGGCCAACAGATACAGCAAAATGTGATCACTTTATAATGATCTCTTTCACAAAGCAGGGATCTGAGGAGGCCTTATATTTGATGCTCCATTTCCCAAACTAAAATCCCCTGCTTTGACATTGTTCAAGGTGAGCTTAAATAGGGCAAGAGGCATGCTGTTCTTACAGCTGCATTTGTTCAGGTGCACAGATCCCAACTGCATGTGGCTACCCACTCTCTGTACTAAATGCCAGAAGACAGAAAAAGGGGAAATGGCTAGGGAGGAGAATTTTATTTAAAGGTCCTGCTATTGTTAGTACAGTAGCATTGTCCAAATGCATTATAATTAACAGTATCAAATATACGATTTTTTCTTCCTTGCCATGAAAGAAAACAAATTATATCATTCTTTCATAGTGATAATGTTCAGATTTGGTTGTTTTTAAGAAACAGAGGAGTGTCTTCCTCTTTCTTTCCAATGAACGGCAAGCTTTGCCTTCTTTTTTATTCTTTCTTTTTTTTTTCTTTTCATTCTTCCATTCTTTTTCTCTTTCTCTCTCTTTCTCTCTCTCTCTCTCTCTTTCTTTCTTTCTTTCTTTCTTTCTTTCTTTCTTTCAATTTCTCATAGACTTCTTATTAAAGGAAATAAATGTTAATGAGATGCTTCTAGCAGTATAATTAAAACTTTCTGGCTTGATTAAAGTCTCCAGACTATCAACCGCTAAACCATAAGAGATTCTGCCATTGGCATTTTGGAATATGCAGTGCATTCAGATGAACTGTCCCAAAGGAGGTTTACTTTCTTCTAAGCAGGCATAATTCATGACAAAAATTGAAGAAGAAAACCATGCAGTGAAATAAAGTAAATAAGATAGTTCTATTATGTATTATCTGTATTATCTACTATCTTTAAGATAGTTCTAGAATGTTCTATTACAAATTATCTTTTCATCAGAGAGTGAAATAAATTCCCTGCTGAGGTCAAGGAAGAGTAAAAATTGTTAATTTGTAATAACTTGCAGATGGTTGAAAATTGGTCACAAAATGACAAGAGAATATGATTTTATCATTCAATTTATTTATTTATTTATTTATTGTTTTGGTAACCCTGGAATTTGTCCAATTTGCTTTAGAAAGAAAATATATTCTGATTAACTTTAATTTAGTTGTGTTCATCGTACACAACCTGAGGCTTGAAACATGTTGTTGAAGATTTCATAAGAAAAAAGAAAAAAAAAAAAAAAAGACAAACATAAGATGTTTTGATTTTCTTTCCTTCTTTCCTTTGTTTTAATTTATTTATTCAGCTCGGGCCTGCAAATTGCTTGGAAACAAGATCTACAGTGTATGATACTGACTTGATACTGACTGCATGATAGGTGAAAGTGTGACGCTGTACTAAGTGATTAAATTTAATCATTGTACTACAATTTTTATCTAGAACAATTCAGGTAGATCTCCCTATGCATCCCCAACATTTATATGTGTTTGTATAAGTATGTTCTAACTCAGACTCTAACTCGGTGGAAGGTAAAGCAGTGAACCACCAAGATACACTGGTTTTAATCCAAATCCCAAATAAACAATTATGTTCCTATTCTTGAGTCATTCTTTTGTCATAGCTTTGCACATTCCATTCTGCTATTAGATCTTCTCAGTGCTGATCCCAGCATTCTTCTGTATGAACCTCTGGATTCCTAAATCATGGCAGTTTTCAAAGACTCGTCAGGCAAATCTGGAAAAAGCATAAAAAATATTTGCACACAGGCACTCTACAACTGCATGAAAAATCCTTCCTGCTAGTACAACTTTGATGTATAGTGGAACTATTACGACTGATATGCTGGGTGCATAGACTCACCTTCATTTTATGCATAGATTAAATTAGCAGCACACAGGTACATCAAGATCAGCTACCTGGAGCCTTTCTTCATCAGGATGGTGGCCTAATTCAGCTGGCTTTGTGTTAGGCCTTGTTTAGTTTTAAAAAAAGAGTTGTATTGCAGCATGAATCATACCACAGCAAGAATAGCCCCTTGGAATGCTTAATAGTCTTTCTCCCACTACTTTTATTTAAAGCTGTCTCCGGTGATTCAAATTTAACTATCCTTCAACTCTGAAACTTTTTTGCCATATGGGTTTCCCAGAGTTGTTACATAATTTCTCATAAGCTGAAGAAGCTTAGTTATTAACATTACTTGAAGTTTTTTTTTTAATGAAGTGAGGAAGATTAACAGAAAAAAATATAAATAAATAAACAACTAAAGGAGATTAGGTGTTGGTTATTTTCTATTCTCTGAGAGCCACAAGTTTATATACTATCTTCTAAGTAGGATATGAGTTTATTTTCCCTCAAGAAGAAATGCGTCCCTGTAACACTACAGGGAAGGCTTGTTTCAAGACAGATCTAAATTCAGAACTATCTAATTTTCAGTTTCTGTGAGGATCAGTGTTTTATAATCATTGTTCATCATGGATTGCTTTCTAACTTATACTTCTGTTGTGAATATATGATTCCCTTTTGAGCTTTTGGGGAAATAATGATACTGGGAAAACTGAAATTTTGTTTTTGCTCCATTTTATATTAAAAACTGCTGCTTTCTTTTTGTCCTAATACCATCTGTAACTAAAAAAAAAAAAAAAAAAAAAAAAAAAAAAAAAACACTGTAAGAAGTGAAATAAAGGAAAAACAAGTTAGTTGTTTCCAAATTTTGAATAGTCATTGCAAAAATGTTCAGACTTTAGTTATGTATTCTAATGAATATCTTGCAGATGGAGCTTTACTTGTAAGTTATCTAACTGTAAAGCAGGGATAAAAAAGTAGTCAATATTTGAACCTGAAAGAATTTTACAAAGAGTATGTGTTACAAATTTCAGGTTATCTATTAATGATTGTTACTTCATTCATTTATTAATTTTCTTTTCTGTTTTCACTGTCTCTGACCTTGCAAGTGATGAAGTTAGCAGAAGTGCAAGATGTAGATAAAAAGATGCAAACATTTACTGAAAATGGTAAATTTTATAGAAAAACATGAAATCATTTTTTATTGGTCAGAGGCTTCATCAAATTTTAAAAAATGCATCCTTTAGAGCAGTTGTGGGACTGAAAAAAAGGTATATTAACATTTTCTGTATTTGATACAGTTCAGTTGCCTAAGACATTTCAATTAACATAAACATAATGCCTGAAGAATTAACCATGTTGTACAAAAGAGATTATCAGATAATAGTAAATTGGTATCCAAGAGATTCTGAAAATGAGGTGAAGCAAAAATTCATTCCCTTCAGTTGTGATTTTGGAAATATTGTATGTAGGAGCTCAGTTATGAAATTTTTGTTCTGCTGTTTTCATATCCCTTCTCGATTGCTTTTTTCTTTCTGAGGTGAAGTGTTGTGGTCTAGTTAATCTGTTATTTTAAAAATGTTTTAAGACAGCATTGTCTCTGAAAGGTGTAATCACTGCATCCCCCAGTTATTTAGTCCCTGTCCTCATGTTGCCTTAACACTTCTTTTGGCACAAGTGCTTCTGTGCCCATATGGTGATTCTGATAACAGAACTGATTCAATTTACTACTGTTATTTTAAACTTTTTTTTTTTTTTTTTTTTTTTCCCCTCAACAAGCGTAGTTTCCAACTCATTTTATTATTCAGCCATACAGTCTTCTAGTGCGTCTTCTATACCTTCTCGTCACCCTGGTCTTTACACTTTATTTCTACATCATTTTTTTGAGTTTGGGTGACTATTATTTACAAGATGGATTTGAACAATCACTTAAAAATGCTTTCTGTTCTGCTCTCAGTTCTTTTAACCATGTCTCTAATGTTCTAAAATTTTCCTTGACTGTTGTGGAGGAAATAACTTATATTCCCATAGACACTTATTCTTGATTATGGTATTTTAAAACCCATGCCTATGTATATATACTTAGGGATTTTTCCCCCTGTGTGTATTAATTTGTATTCATACTGCATGTCATCTGCAATTTTATTGCCAAGCCATGTTATGTTATGAGATTTTCCTGCAGCCCTTTGTGGTAAGTTTTACTTTTGGTTATTATGAAACCTTTAGCACAGGAATTTTAGTATTCAGACATTTTTTTCAGATCATATAGGTACGTATATCTGCAAAACAGGTGATGGATATAATTCTCTGAGACTGAAATCCTATTGTTATGAACTTAAGTAATCACGTAATTTGTTTCTACCTGTTTTCTTGTTTGACAAAAATGTCTTCCCTTTTCTCTCAAGACAAAATCATTTTCTTGCAAACAAACGCAAAGATTTTGTCTTTGCTGAGAACTTAGTGTAGAGTGTTTAGAAGTCCACATATTCTGCATAAAGAAGTCCACGTATTCTAAGTCCACAGTCTACTATTATCCAGACGATTTCTCCTTTTTTGATATTTACTAATTCTTTTAAAAAACAGGAATAGTGTTTGTGTTTTTATAAATGTTTTTATAAATACATCAACACAAAAAGGAGGACTAAGGAGAATCTCCATCCTTTACTGGATGCGGGGGGAAACTTAGTTACAAGAGATGAGGAAAAGGTGGAGGTGCTTAATGCCTTCTTCGCCTCAGTCTTTAGCGGCAATACCGGTTGTTCTCTGGATACCCAATTCCCTGAACTGGTGGAAGGGGATGGGGAGCAGAATGTGGCCCTCACTATACATGAAGAAATGGTTGGTGACCTGGTACGGCACTTGGAAGTGCACAAGTCGATGGGGCCAGATGGGATCCACCCGAGGGTACTGAGAGAACTGGCAGAAGAGCTGGCCGAGCCGCTTTCCATCATTTATCAGCAGTCCTGGCTATCGGGGGAGGTCCCACTTGACTGGTGGCTAGCAAACGTGATGCCCATCTACAAGAAGGGCCAGAGGACTGATCCGGGAAACTACAGGCCTGTCAGTTTGACCTCAGTGCCAGGGAAGCTCATGGAGCAGATTATGTTGAGAGTCATCACGAAGCACTTGCAGGGCAAGCAGGCGATCAGGCCTAGTCAGCATGGGTTTATGAAAGGCAGGTCCTGCTTGACGAACCTGATCTCCTTCTATGACAAAGTGACGCGCTGGGTGGATGAGGGAAAGGCTGTGGATGTGGTCTACCTTGACTTCAGCAAGGCTTTTGACACCGTTTCCCACAGCATTCTCCTCAAGAAACTGGCTGCTCTTGGCTTGGACTGGCGCACACTTCGTTGGGTTAGAAACTGGCTGGATGGCCGGGCTCAAAGAGTCGTGGTAAATGGAGTCAAATCCAGTTGGAGGCCGGTCGCTAGTGGCGTTCCCCAGGGCTCGGTACTGGGACCAGTCCTCTTTAACATCTTCATTGATGATCTGGATGAGGGGATCGAGTGCACCCTCAGTAAGTTTGCAGACAACACCAAGTTAGGTGTGTGTGTCAACCTGCTCGAGGGTAGGAAGGCTCTGCAGGAAGATCTGGATAGGCTGGACCGATGGGCTGAGGTCAACGGTATGAAGTTCAACAAGGCCAAGTGCCGGGTCCTCCACCTGGGGCGCAATAACCCCAAGCAGAGCTACAGGCTGGGAGATGAGTGGTTGGAGAGCTGCCAGGCAGAGAAGGACCCGGGAGTGATGGTTGATAGTCGGCTGAATATGAGCCAGCAGTGTGCTCAGGTGGCCATGAAGGCCAACAGCATCCTGGCCTCTATAAGAAACAGTGTGGCCAGCAGGGCTAGGGAGGTGATTGTCCCCCTGTACTCAGCTCTGATGAGGCCACACCTCGAGTCCTGTGTTCAGTTTTGGGCCCCTCGCTACAAGAAGGACATCTTGGTGCTTGAGCGAGTCCAGAGAAGGGTGACGAAGCTGGTGAGGGGCCTGGAGAACAAGTCCTACGAGGAGCGGCTGAGGGAGCTGGGATTGTTCAGCCTGGAGAAAAGGAGGCTCGGGAGTGACCTTATCGCTCTCTACAGGTACCTCAAAGGAGGCTGTAGCGAGGTGGGGGTTGGTCTGTTCTCCCACGTGCCTGGTGACAGGACAAGGGGGAATGGGCTGAAGTTGCGCCAGGGGAATTTTAGGTTGGATCTTAGGAAGAACTTCTTTACGGAAAGGGTTGTTAGACATTGGAACGGGCTGCCCAGGGAAGTGGTGGAGTCACCATCCCTGGAGGTCTTTAAGAGACGTTTAGATGTAGAGCTTAGTGGGGACTGTTAGTGTTAGGTCAGAGGCTGGACTCGATGATCTAGAAATTCTGTGATTCTGTGATTCTGTGATTATTCTGACTTGTGATACTGGTTGTGCAAAGATGCATATTTCATTATTTTAAAACACAAATCCCTCTTAGAGTTTCTTTACAAGGATATAGAGTGTAGAGATACTGCTGTGGGTTACTGCAGTGAATTGAACCTCAGAAGAAGGTGCTGGTGATAAAGCAAGCTGGTGATAATTATTCATTGTTCAAACTGTAGTTTTAATATTTAGGCAAGAAATGAAGAAATAAGGTTTAGTAATGAAAATGTTTTGTACTATATACTGTATACATCTGAGAAGATTGGGTGAGCCATATTGCCACCAGTGTTTAAATTTTACCTTCTTATTTTCCTTCTGGTAAGTTGGGGTGGGTGAGGGGGTGGGGTGGGGTGGCTGGCTGGCTGGCTGGTTGTGTGGGTTTATCATTAACCAAATCCAAATTAAATTTGGTAGATCCAAAGGTTTTCTGTGGCAGAGAGAGAAACACAATGTAGGATGCTGAGAGAAGAAACAGAGGTGGATGGGAGCAGCCTTTCAGACACATAAGAAATAGAAATAAATTGCTTTGATGTTATTCAGACAACAATGTAAGGATGGGGAAGAATATTAGGGTAAGAGATTTCTCTGAGAAAGCATTCCCAGTTGATTAGAATTTTCTTCCAACTAAGTCTTCAGTGTTGGTAATTTATCAGAATGGATGGTCTGTTTTTAGTGGTTCAAGGAGCTTTTTACCTTTTGTTGTTGTTGTTGTTTTGTTTTGTTTTGTTTTGTTTTCTAAAACAAAGGAAAAAGACTAAAAATAAATGTGAAGAAGGAAAGGATGGAGTAATGGGCTGAATATAAAGATAGATTAATCAAGCGGAACAGAATAAGAAACATGATCATAAAGCCTCACTGAGAGCAACAGACTTGAGTTACTTAAGTATTACATTCTATAGGTGCTTTTTATTCAAATATAGTCTTCTAAAGCTAAAGGAGAGTAATAAATAAAAGTAAATGGAAGAAAGAAACTGAGTGAAGACAGATTTTAGAAAAGGGTACATGAGAAATGAGGATATATAAACCACTTTAATTTGGATCAAACGCTGCTATTCTTTAAATTCTTAGTCCTGGAAAACTTGACTGTGAAAAACTTTTAAATTCTGATTTTATTTTTAAACTTCATAGTGGAATTTGTCATTGATTTTAATAGTGCTATGTAAGATTTGTATCAATGCAAAAAAAAAAAAAAAAAGTCATTTTGCTTTGATTATTGAAAATATAATATTAAGGCAGTAATATTTGGTGGTGAATATTCAGGGCCTGGACATTGTCCACACCTATCACAATAAAAGGTTCTGTTCAGTCTGCCCATTCAGTTTGCCAAAGGCTAAGATTCAGAATTTCACATCCCATCTTCTATTCGTATATTTGTAAATATTCTCAAATAAGAATCGCTTGCTTTGACTGTACAGATGGAGCATCCAGTAAGTCATGCTAAAACATCAATATTCCATGTGGAAGTCCATTTTGTATATTCATTTAAATTTCACTTAAGAACTAACCTTGAGATCCATTAAAAAAAAAAAAAAAAAGACATTCCAAATACAAACAAACAAACAAACAAAAAAACACACACACACAAAAAAAACTTTGATGATCAACCCAGACTACCTCTGGTTTTACATTTCGTTACTTCAAAGATTCCATCTTTTCTAAGTCAGTCCCACAGAAGAACCTTAGAAAATTCTCTCCCTGTAGTTTCTAAATGTTGGGGGGGGAAGGTTTTTGTTTGTTTGTTTTGATTGGTTGGTTCGTTTTTTTTTTTGGTTAGTTTTGTTTTTTTTTTTTTTGTGATTACAGACAAAATTCAATAACCCCCGGTGAAATTAAAACTGCCTATCAACCTTCTCCCATTTAGTGCCAACACAATTTATTGTCTCTTTAACAAAATAGGACATACTTTCTTTTTCAGTTTGCTTTGATAGTTACTTTATGCGCCCCAGCTTTTAATTGCCAAGAAATGTACAGGTTAGATTCAGTAGCTACAATAGAAAAGGACTATCATCTCTTGCAATTACTGACAAATGCATAGGCAAATTCAGATTCTGTTGACCTTCAAGTGTATTGGAAAGCCCATCTGTTTGGACAGGCTTTTGCCTGATAGGGTGCATTCTTTGTTTAATTGCAGTGTTATCCCTTTTGTCTTGTTAACTAAATTTCATTTGCATGCACATAGCACTGTTCAGTGGGTAAAACAGATTATTTTGCTCAAGTCATTTCCCCAAAAAAATCTCATGCATGTTTGAATGTAATGTATGACCGTTGACAGTCCCTGCCACTGACTGGAGACCCATGTAGCTGTAATTATCTTCTTAAATACATGCTAAGGGAGAAATCTTGACAATTCCACTGCTGTTTCATTTATTTGATAGCTTTACTATTGGCTGTCCCAATACATTAATTTACAATTTAGCTAAACAGAATTAGTCATATCTATAAAAGCTCTTCAGAGTTGCGCTTCTTATATTAAACAGAAGTATTTCCAGCTGGTATGGCAGCTTGCGAGGCTTTTTTTTTTTTTTTTTTTTTTTTTTTGGCAGAAATATCACGTAATTTACCAATAGTTACAAAATAAGAATTGCTTCCAATTTATTTTACAGGTCTTACTATATCAATGATAACTGCAGTTGCTCAGGGAGGTTAAGAGGTTAAGTTCATCGGATACTGCTATTACAGTTCACACAAAACATCATGTTTTTCACCTTGCTGTACCAATTTGCCCTGGTAAATACAATATTACTCATACAGCCCATTATGTAATGGGGTCCAGTAGCTGTTCAGGCATACTATTAAAAAAAAAAAAAAAAAAAATGGCCAACACCTCTCGTTACGCTGTCTTGAAAGCCAGGAAATTCAGTCATTTTGGCTTCATTATCCTCTTGAATATTAGAATGTATTTTTCCCTTCTCATCTTTGTTGATTATGAGGATATTAAGAGCATACTTGAACATGAATAGCCTCTCTTGAGAATCAGCTACAATAGTAGAGTTATATTTTTTTAAGTTCTTAACAAATTATGGATTTGCTCTCAAAAAAATCTCTTTCAGGTGCTTAGATCATAACTTTTTTTAACAGAGTCAAGCTGGGGTCTAATTAGAGGAACACAAATCAGTTGTTAGGAGTGAAGGCTACTTGTACACTAAAGTGGAAAAAATCAGGTTAACAAGAACAATTATTTCAGTGTGTTTATTACTCACTAGGTTACATATTAATACTCCTGATTCCTAACAGACCTACTAAAGCCAGAATATGGTAGTTTTTCCAGGTGTTAGCCTCTGTGAAAGAGGATACTACTGTTAGAATGAAGAATTATAACTTAAATTACTCTTACTTTATCACACCATTTTGTATCATGTTTCCAAGAATCTCTCTTAGAATTTACTATTGGCTTGCCTATCCCAATATCACAGACAACATATAGGTTTATATTAACAACTTGATTTGCATCTCTCCGTGGACATCTACCTATTTTTATTGTTACTCTATTACACTGTTATTCTACCTTCTGTTAATTCAGCCACTTTCCTCAGAATTATCAACTATGACAACTTATTATGTCCAACGCACCCCAAATTCTAAAGTGTAAATTTAACGAGTCTGCAGCAACTAATGGAGATTCCACTAGTCAGAAGAAGGAAGAGCCTGACCTTTTTTCCAAAACCAAAAATCTCCATCCTTTTCTGAACTATGTTGAGTTAACTTAGGGTTTTTTGTGTTTTTTGTTTTTTTTTTTTTCATACTTTTTTGGTAGACAATTAAACATATTCAGGACCCAGTGATATGAGTAATCTTACTTACTTACAGATGAACTTTTCTGTCCTTCTAGTTCCGTATACAAATCAATGAATCCACATAGCCATTTCTATAACCTCAGCTGATGAATGGGAGCTACTGGTTTGAACCATCACCCTTTAAACAAAGATGTATTAACTGAAAGAGTCTTTTGATTCAGCAGGGTCAACAAATGAATTCTGAAGTAAGCAATACATTAAAGTGTGGTCATGGGAGCCATATTATCCCAGGCCAGGCTATATGTTTTTTTGTTTTTGTTTTTTACCTCAATTCTCCAAATTCATTTTGTTAAAGTACATTAAGTTACCCAATGCTATGCTAAGGGAATTAAAAGCGACAATGTCAGATAAAGGATATAGGCTTACACAGTCTAAAACAGTATTTCCTTGGGGAACAACAACAAAAACAAAAAATCTCTTTTTTGAAATTAGATAATATCAGTTGTTCCCTCCAAAAATTTCTGACAGTCAAGTAAAAAATAGCAAAAATATGGCCTTCAAAGAAACAAAAATGCTATTTTAAAATCTGAGTAAAATATTTTATAATTTAAAGTAATTCTAATATAATTCTACATTCTACTGAAAAATTTCACTTAGAAAAAAGTACCTGTTGGCAATGGAACACTGGGACCTAAGTTGTGATGTTGTACCCTCATGGGAAACACGACAAAGAATTGTTTATAAATGCAAATTTGTTCTAGAGATCAAGGGAATCATCTTTACTGCAAAAGTAATCTTTTTGCCTTTAGGATTCTTAAGCAAGATTTTTCCCCCCTTTTTCCTTTAACTATGGTAAAACCTAGATTGTTACTGACTGGGTTACATATTTCAGGATGCTCTTATCAAATATGATATTATATTGTAATTATAATTATAATTATAAAATTATATCAAAGACATTCATTATTTTAATTGTCTAATTTTTTTGTCTGTATATAAATTGTATATAAATATGTTTTTTTCTGGCTTTCCAGGTAACTAAATAAAATTTTCAATTTTGTTACAGATATTTATTAAATTACATATTATTTATCATCTTTGATTTTTGTAGCAGGTTTTTGCAAATATGAACGCACAGAATAAAAACATGTTCAGTTCTTGACCTTGGCTTTACTTTTTCTAAGAGATCTTGATATTATTAATAGCTCTTGAAAGAAAAAAAAAAAAAAAGTTTATGAAGTCTTTAATATTTCAAATTAATATTGTAGATTTTCAAAAGAACAACTGCTGTGGTAATGTCTACAATATAAAAAACCCACCATAAGGTGCATAAAACCAATATTATGATGTCCAAAAATTACTGCTTTTTCATACTAAAGTGAAAATTGAGTCTTTGAAGAGATTGCTATTTTTATTTCAGGTGTATCCTTCGAAATAATAAATGACAAAATACATTTGTCCAATGACTGAATCTTAATCCAGTTAAGCAAAGAAATTAAATAATACAGTGTCCTTACAAGTTGGAAGTGACAGAATGCAAGTCCTGCTGTTCTTGCTGCCTTAATTACTCATGGTTAACAATGTCTGTATTACACTCCCCCATATGACTTTCTCAAAAATAGATCAAATTAGTGAAAAGAATTGTTAATTTGTTGATGTGATTCTGAAGATTTATTTCTCCCTCAGCCCCAGGGCATGCTTGTGTGCAGCTTGACCCTATCAATTCAGTAATAATAGCTGAGATGTTGGTATCTGAAAACAATGTCCAAGTGTGTGGATTTTTCTACACTATTGGCCTCTCAATTTATGCACTCGTCAAGTCACAACTTTGGTCCTGAGGCTAAGTTTATTATGTCTCACAATTTCAAGTGGTATTTCCTGTGTTCTAAGAGATCTCTAATATTGAGAAGGTTGTACAATTGGTGTTTATGGTGTTTTACAAATTAGGACATGTATGGCCCAAGTAAAAGTTCATTGTAAGGAGTTTCCATTAACTTACAATGAAAGGAGCTGCAATCACCCTTTGCTAGACGTAATTATTTATATCTTATCAGTATTTTCCATTGATTCCAGGTAGTATCTCCGGAGCACGTAAATGAGCTATAATAAATACTTTGAGAGCTGTGTGTATGAAAGCAAAAAGGTATCTTTACTCCCAGCTAAATGACAACTATGAAATGCAGCTCAAATTGGTTTAGTGAACATGTCAAATGAAAGTACCCACTTTGACAGAGTGAATATTTTTGTAGTGGTAAAATATAATTATTTTACCATTTTATGCAGATCTCATTTTATGCAGAATTCTCTTTTTGGGTCTAATAAAAATACTGAACATGATTCTGAACAAAAAGTGAGGTGATTAATTTTTTTTTATTCTCTTAAATGGTTTGAAAATATTCAAACATTCAGATATTTCAAACATTCTGTGAAAGATAAGAACATGCAGTGCTGTGTGCCTTTCTAGCTAATGTGAAATTAAAATTTTCCACTTGAAGAATAGCTGGAATGGGTAGGATTTGCCCTATTCTTCCTTAGTATCTGATCAAATTGCCCACTTCATGTCAACTTCTCTTAATCCTTTTTTTTTTTTTCCCTATATCCAGTATTCCCCAAAAATTCACACATATTTGGATATAACCATAGGTTCTTCACAGAATCACAGAATTGTAGGGCTTGGAAGGGACCTTCAGAGATCATCAGGTCCAACCCCCCACCAAAGCAGCTTCCTTAGAGCAGGCTGCCCAGGGAGCAGGCTGCCCAGGGAGGTTGTGGAGTCTCCTTCTCTGGAGATATTCAAGGCCCATCTGGATGCCTACCTGGGCAGCCTGTTCTAGTGCTCCGTCACCCTCACCGTGAAGAAGTTTTTTCGCATGTTGGTGCGGAACTTCCTGTGCTCTATCTTGCGGCCATTACCCCTTGTCCTGTCCCCACAAACCACTGAAAAGAGGTTGGTCAACTCCCTGTGTCTCCCACACTTCAGGTATTTATAAACGCTGATGAGATCCCCTGTCAGTCTTCTTTTTCTCCAGGCTGAACAGACCCAGCTCTCTCAGCCTTTCCACATTGGGAAGATGTTCCAGGTCCCTATCATCTTTGTGGCCCTCCACTGGACTCTTTCCAGGAGATCCCTGTCTTTTTTTACCAGGAAGCCCAGAACTGGACATAATGCTCCAGGTGAGGCCTGACCAGGACAGAGTAGAGGGGGAGGACCACCTCCCTTGACCTGCTGGCCACACTCCTTTTAATGCATGCCAGGATCCCATTGGCCCTCTTGGTCATGAGGGCACACTGCTGGCTTGGATCCTTCTCCTCAGAGCTCCTCTCCAGCAGGTCATCCCCCAGCCTGTACTGATATGTCTAGTTGTTCCTTCCCAGGTGCAGGACTCTACACTTGTTAAACCGCATCTGACTTCTTCCCGCCCATCTCTCCAGCTGGTCCAGGTCTCGCTGAATGGCAGCACAGCCTTCTGGCATGTCAGCCACTCCTCCCAGCTTTGTGTCAACAGCATACTTGCTGAGGGCAGACGCTATTCCCTCATCAAGGTCATCGATGAAGATGTTGAACAAGACTGGACCATTAGTTCTTCAATGTGCTAATTTAGTTCATGTGCAGTGGTCGTCAAGGTGTCCTGATATCTACTGTTGACTCAAAGTATCAATCTGTCTCTTTGCTCATATGCATCTTTGAGAACAAATAATAAGCATATGAAACACTGAGGGCCTTTTCAAATCATGAACCATATTAGTAATCTGCCTTTGTTTGTAGTTATCTATTGTGCAGGGATTCATAAAACCTAAGTTCTTTTCTTGGCTCTTCTACATGCTTGCTGTCTTTTACTCCATTTTTCTGTATCAGGATTTTAAAGATAGTAAAGAGTAGTCTGTTACCTAATCATTTTGACATTTACCATTTCAGTTTATATTTTTGTCTTTCCAATTGTCCTTATCAGCCCATCTTATGGCAAGAGGCAGATTTGCCAAGATAATGAAGTATCATTGTAAGAAGTCCAGATGGAAACAGTTTTCTCAAAAGGTTGTTAATTAGAAATTTGTTTGGCAAATATGTAACCTGAATTTATACACACAGCTTCTCTAACTTTTTAAACCTTGGCATTTGTGTCTCAATTACGGCTGTGTAAAATAGGAATGTTATTGCTCCATATTCTTTTCATATTCATAATTACATATCCTTATTGTCTCATTGACACATTCAGTCAAAGGATGGGCATATATCTGAGTTGTAAGAATTTCAAGAAGCAAATGTTGTTTCTTTACTGTGTTGTTGTTACAGAAGTTTTGAGATATTATTTAAGAAAAAACTTAGATTTGCTTTCTCTAATATATTCTACATATGCTTAAAATTATAACCACAGGTATGTTTTGAAATATAGCTTATTAAAATGGTTCCCACAAAAGACAAATTATAAAACAAAAAAAGATTTTACATATAAAATGAAATTTGTACAAGTATTAGAAAGTCATCAGGAAAGAAGTAACCACTTCAAAAGTATTTTACAGTAATATTTAAATTTATGTCCACCAAGATATATTATTTTTTCAGAAAATGTTTCTGAACTTGCTTCAAAATTCAGCCTTCCAATTTTATATTCACATCATGTTTTCCTGATTATTTCCACTGTTGTCCTTTTTATTTCCGTACATTTTATAAGTTTGATATATTTCACTAAATATAATTAGGAAAAGTAAGTCTAAAACTTGCCTATCAGTAAATATTTTCTTTCTTATAAGACAGGTTCATAACATAACCTTTCAAAGTTATTTAGAAGGCTTTTTTATAGATATAACAGATCCAGCATTGCATCAGGCTTAATATTTCAAATACATGTTAAGAAGTTGGTTTTATAAGGTCAAAAATGAAATCCTGGCCTCAGTTGATACAATGGATATTGTTACTGTTATGAAATCAGACCTATATAAATATATCATGTTATGACCAGCCGCTATTATGACTAATGTATATGATATTGAATTCTTGCTCTTTAGTTTGGCCAAAAGCTCATTTTCTACCAGATTATCTGAAGTCAAAATGGGTTAGTTGACATAATAAAGATGTAATAAGGCACTGTTTTTCAGTTTTCTGAACAGAGCTGTAGGATTCTTTCTTCCACTTACCTCAGTTACCTAACATAAATCATTTATGTTATCCAGGTGTGATGAATATTAAATGATCTATGGAGGAAATCATATTAACAGACTTCTTTTATTATTGGAACAACTGCAGGGAATTATATTCAGCCACTTGAGTGAAAGATGTGTAAGGCAAAATAATAAAATATGGAGATTGAGTAATAAATCATTTTGATCAGGAATGAACGTAATAAACATATAGAAGCTGAAAAGCTAACACTGACTAATGGAGTCATGAATTTCCAATTCCTAGAGGACTTAACTCTTCCTTCTGCTGGACACACACAAATGCAATCATGTCATTCTATGAAAGTACATCGATGCATTGAGAAAAATATCCAAATCAAAATCTTGTCTAATACGTAACTGACTTATGACTTATGTCTTATGGTTGCATAATTGAAATGATATTGTTATTTGGCACAGTAGGCCAAACTTCAAAAATGTCGGCGTATCACCTCCTCTGAGCCTTGTCTCTGAATTTGCTGGTAATTTAACTATAAAACTGTTTAACAATAACTTTTGTCTGCTTTAAAGTCTGAAACATTAAAAAAAAAAAAAAAAAGTGTTATTACTGCTATTAAATACTAAATATACATAAAATATCTTTCATTTAATATCTTTGGTTTGTGGGATGCAATCTCAACCTTGTACCTGTTTATCTTTATTTCAATCAAATTTTTCCCCTCTTTTTTTTTTTTTAATTTCTTTTACCACAGCCTCAAGATACTTTAAAATAAATGGAAAAATGCTGTTAGAATTGTTAGAATTGTCATATTGAATCAAATTTTCCAAATTCCAAAAAAAAGTGTTTTTAAGGTGATTTTTTTTTATTACTGAACTCACTTTTTCCAGATAACACAGGAAAAAGAGTTGTTGGCTTCTTTTTCAGTTCAGAATAGTAATGGGTTACAAGAAGCCCAGAAGTACCAACCTGTTCTATAGTAACTTGACCTATACCAATGGCAGGTTGAGAATGACAAATTCCATCACTTCAGTGACCTTGAACAAATAAGGTTTTACCCATCTTGCTGGAAAATGCTTAAGGATGCCCTATGCTAGAACAAGGTGCTGTTTATTTCCTGGCAATCATCAGTTGGCTGAAATTGCTTGTGAGCCTTAAATTTTGTGTGTGTGTGTGAGAGAGAGATATAACAGTCACTAATAAAATCATGTTCCTAATATTTTTTCTTAAAAGAGTTGACTTGGCCTTTGTCCAGTCAGGAAGTCTGATCCAGTAAGTGAAGCACATGTCTGGAACCAAAGAGTGTGAGTATGGTGAAGGTGGAGGGGGGGAATAACCATTTTATTTAGTGTTCTTACTCTGACTTACATTACAGTTCTAGAGTAAGTACATACGCTTCTTTCTCTCTCTCTCTCTCTCTCTCTCTCTCTCTCTTTCCTATCTGAGAAATAGACTGCTATATTATGGGGTATTTAGTGTGTTTTCTGTTGTGGGCAGACAAGCTGTCTCAGTGGTGTAAGTATGTGAAGTAGAAAACTGTATATACTTACCTTTCTTCTTTACTAGATTAGACCTGAGATGGCCCATTTTGTTTCCTTTGCTTTTCCTATGCCTTAATTGTCTATATCTTTACTCCTATTCCTATGCTTTATTTCCTACTGCCTTAAAGCATAGCAGCAGTTGGGTTCATAACATGAAAATAAAGTATCCTTTGAAAGAAAAGACCATGTAATGTCAGGGAGAGAAAGCCTATTGACGTATAGGGCTAAAGATGTCCATCAATACAATACCCACATATTACTTAAGACCTCTAACCGTTACGTCTTTACATGAAAGTGGACTCTATCATTTCTGAATAAGTTTGTTGGGAGTATCATTGTGTATGAGGCAATTTCTTTCAATTCACTTACTCTTGTAGAAAGATGTTTAAGATCTCCAGTGATTTCTAGTTCTACTTCCTTCATAATTTTTCTTCTACTTCATAATTTTTCTCCTACTTCATAATTCTTCTTACCTTTCTGTTTTTATTTACAGACCGAAAGAATTCTTATTTTTCAGACTATTGCCTGTGGCTCTTTCACAAGTGACCTGTAATGTCTATTTATTATGTACCTAATTAATTGTGTAACAGCCAAGCATGATTTATATTTACATCTCAAGAAAATGCAAAACTTGTTACCTCAAAAGAACTCAAGAGACCAAAAATAGTCTTTGTGTTTTAGTAATGGAAGACAGTAAGAACATGGAGACTGCAGAGTTCTAGAGTCACAATGGCAATTTGTGAAGCTGCTGTCCTACATTCCTGAGTGGAATAACACCTACACACACACTGGCATCATGTTCCACTGTCAGAACGCACTAAGTGTCATTTTTAGTGTTATTTTTGTTTCAATTAATACCAAAAAGAACTGTCCTTTCATTTCTTATTTTCACTTTAAAAAATCCAAACAAGCTAGTGGGGGGTGATGAATTCGTAGACTGAATGAAGTCAGTCAGTCTGAAACAGACAATCTGTTCCAGTGCTTTGCAATCCCAGCTCTCCTCCCTGTCCATCTAGAGACTTTTGTATCTCATCATATCCTCTGTTGACAGGAGCAAACAGATTTTCTTTTTCTCCTTCTTCTCAGGTATTTTTAGTGTACATAAAGTTTTGTACTACACCTCCCCTTCCTAGATTAACCAAATCCACTTCCTTTAAACATTTTTCATATTTTATGTTTGCAGGTTACTTATTATTCCTTTCCTGGGATTTTCTGCATTTGGTCCACTTAAAAATCAAAAAAAGTCCTTGAACATAAAAATTAATGGACCAATAAGTATAATAATTTGAGGATAGAATTGTAGTTACTTTACTTTAATATTGATGCTTCAATATTAAGAGCAACAATAAACTTTCTTAAAGTGATAGAAAAGTCCAACTGAATAGAGGGGGGGAAAAAGTACTAAGAATAATAGCAAATTCATACTCATTTGTATTTTTATTTCTGTGCTTTACATTACTACCTTTTAGAATTAGTTTTAATTCTAATTTAGAATTAATTTTGGAATTAACTGTGAGCTGTTCATGGCAGGAGTGACTTGGTTTGTATTTGGTTTGTACTTAGTTTGTGACTTCTATAATGAGACTCCACGTCACTAAAGGACTGAAAGCGTTGTTACAAATTACTTCTTCACTGTGGCAAGTTCCAACCAAAACCTAGTGGTTTCTCACTATTGTCTTGCCCTGCTGTGTTTATTTCTTTAAAGGCTTTTATTTGTGTGTGTTTTATTTATTTATTTATTTATTATTATTATTATTAATAATAATATTTTTTATTTTTATATCTGTCTTTATTTTTTTCTGTTTATTTTTTTAAAGGCTTTTCTATCAGCCTATAGATAACTTGCTTCATAGCAAAAGTGATTCACTGGAAAGACTGCAGTAAGCCAAAGCCAACACAAGTGTGATTCAATTCACTATCCATTATACTTAAAAACATAACATCAAAGGTCTAAAGATTATCTCCTGTTAATTCATAAACATATCTTTTGGAATTAAACCTATTAAAATCTGCTCTACTAAACTGACCTGTTTGGAAAGCAGTTTTAAAATCATTCACTAGATACTCATAATAAGAATCATGTAATCAATCCTTACAAGTATCGTATTGTCATTTGATGATGTTATTCAGCTGAAGTTACTCAGTACATTCTTTTGATTAAATTCACCTACAGCACCAACTGCAATGTGATTCTGTTCCTTCTTGGGTATGTAGCTGATAAGAAACAAACAAGCAAACAGTGATAAGATGAAGTAGTTATTTTGTGTTCCAGGGAAAGAATTGAAAAGTACAAGAGTGTTAGTAAGTTGTATGTTGAGTATGTAAATTTGAGAGGTCTTAGCAACCTCAGTAAATGACATGCTGGAAGTTTGTTGTGGTCAAGGACTACCATGCCTTGTGTCTACAAGGCTGAAAGTGTTAATCAGCCAGAACATATTGAAAACTTTAAAAGTGGCTTCCTGAAATATATCTATTTGACTTTTAAAATATCATAAAAGAATTTTTTGCTGAATTGTACAGATCAATACATAGTTCATTATATAAAATAATACAAGGATCGTTCAAAAGTAAGTATACTTAAATAATTCTATTCAATAAAATTAAAACACTGTCAACCCAAAAGTAAGTTTAACTGTGTCACAGCAGCTCAAATAAATTATTTTGTTATGTTTTTTTATAGCACAGTGTGTCTTAAACAAATACGCATAAAAAAATAGATGCAGCAAACTTTTCATTTTAGATATTAGATAACAAGATGTTACAAAATATTTCAGACAATGGGATCTAGTTCCTGAGCTGGAGGCTCATTTTTTTTTGTTTTTGAAAAAGGCCAGCTCCATTGCTTTTACAATACTTTCATTGTGATGATCAATTTTGAGTTTGGAAAAGCTGTATTCACAGAGGATATGAGGTTAATCCAGCACTGATCCCAGGGTTTTCGTTTGTTTTTGTTTTTCGGGGGTGGGGAGAGGGAGGGTAGAAATGCCAGGCGAATACATTAAGTTATTGGTAATGGCTTCCTGGAACATAAGTTGAATTCAGTTACTCATACCTTTGTATTACCAAATGACCTTATAAACACAAGATAATTAGTAAGCTACTATTTCAGTAAAACTTCCAATATTGTTGTAAATGGATAGAAAGGAACAAACCTGAGAATAGTGCCAATCTTCCTGCTGCATATTAATTAAGTTTAGTACAGCATTTTCTTCTGTGAACCATAATATCAATGTGCTAGTCTATTACTTTCATGGAATCTGCTTTTCTACATATGTAATGGTTTGAAACAACATTTATCCCGTTGAAAACCATCAGGGATAAAATTGTGCCAGAAGGTAGAATGGGGCTATGATTGTATATACTTGACAGAGTTCTTATGCTTGTTATAAATATTGACATTATTATAAATTGAAAGTAGGAGTGCCTGTATGAGCTTTTGGATTTATTTTGTGGTTTATGATTGTGTTTATGGAAATATGACATAACAGACACCAAAACTGAACTATAAATAAAGTATTCCTAAAGTCATTAATCCATGAAAGCAGTGCTTATATGGGATTTAAGAAGTCCAGTAACCAAAACTTGTCAAAATAAAGGAGTTCTAAAACACTTCAAGGAAGTTTAAAATGCCTTAAAACACTGAGTCTTTTAAAGAGAAAGATTTAGCTCAGTTATTTAAACAGTGTTTGTGAATATGGATTAGGAAGAATTTAGGGATTAGATATAGATGAAGACATTCAAAACTTTTTAGCAGAAGCAGGGATGGCAGGCTAATCTCTTAGAAAGTGGGGGGGGGGGGGGGGGGGGGGGAACAGTTAAGGTTAAGCAGGCAATATGGCTACTGTTTTTTTGCACTGTCAGAGTCCTGCAGAAACACATGATTCTTGCAATTCATTCCCTTCAATTACAAGGAAGGATCCAGGCTTATTTAGGTAAGTGTTTCCAAATTTTAGAAAGTAACCAGTGTGCAAATACGTGGGTGTTAATTTGGCAATGAAATCATTAGACCAAAAGAACTATATTAAAATATCATCCATACAAAAGAGTATGATAGTATTAGCTCTTGATACTTCTTAACCCAGTAGCTTGAAAATCCAGATTTATCCATTTTATCAAAAAAAATGTATTACTTATTTTGTTGCCCTCTCTATATTTCTTTAAATCTTACTGGGTTTAAGAGCATATAACTATTAATAAGCCAAATTATTACCAACCAAATAATTAAGTAATGCATAAAAATGCAGTTTCATCTGCATGAAAAATTTCAGGTGCAATCTATAAATTGTAGGCAAATATATATATATATATATATACATACATATATATATATATATGAATTTGGGGGGAAAAAAAATGTGTTTTTCCTCCAGAAAGAGAATCTTTGATAGGAACCCAAATCTATTTCACATTTGACCATACCAGTAATCATTCCACTTCTGCTATCGGTGTTTTTAACTTGGAACCAACGGTGCAAGAACTTGAAGTAATGTGTAGAAAAGAAGGAAGATAGGAGAAGGTTCATTCTGTTGCTGACTTGCATTTCCATGTGATTTGTAATGGTAGTGAAATTAAAAAATATATATTTTGCTAATCAAAATGGTAAAACAGTCAAACATCATGATTGCAAATCAAAGCACTAAGGAACACAGATTGGGAAGAGCTAGCCTAAATTTAGAATCACATGAGGTGCTGTGATGACTTTGAACAGTATCTGACCTCTAGCTGTATAAAATTATAAGTCTGGAGGATATTTGAATCCGTGTAAGCTAAAGTACTTTTTTTGTTTGTTTGTTTAATTAAAGAGGAGTTTGTTTCTAGCGAAACAAAACTATATTTAAAATAGAGTACTTCCAGAGTTTCCATAACTTTTCACTTTTCTCAAAATCCATCAGGAAGAGCAATATATTGTGTAGACGATTGCCTCATTTACAGCAATGTAGTGTCTTATGAGATCTTTGCAAGTACTAAAAAAAAATTATGCCATTAAATTTTCAGTGAAATTTTTCATTTCTATAAAATGAGAATTTAAGAAACTTCTGGGAAAGTATAAATTGTCTCATGTACCTTTGGGCATTTATTTACAGTCTCATTTATTCTTTTTACCCTAGAAAACAGCCATGAGAGGGTGAAAATACCAGAGCAGATAATACTGAAAGCATTTTCTTAGAAAATGAAGACACTGGATCAACTTTTTGATCATGTTGATTTAGTTAGGTAGGTACAACCTACTTGTTATTGGATTAAACACTGTCAGATTTCTGGATATTCAAACCTGGGTTTTCTTCTTTTTCTAACTTAACAACTTTTTCACTGAAACTTTGTTTCTTGTGTATAATTCTGCACTGATTTTTTCTGAGGTGAATTTTGCAAGTGTGTGTAATGTCAAGGAGTGCAGGTTCCTTGCCATTAGTAGATGGATTTTAAAAAGTTTTAATCAGAATTTATAGTATAATTTATGAGAAAATACTTGAATATGCATATTTAAGTAGCTCCTTGGTAAATGATCATTTCTTCATTATGTAAACACTATGCAAAAATATTTTTAAATGTAATTAACATTGCAGAGGTTTATTAGACAACAAAATCACCTCCTTACCAAGTGAATCTGATGTGAATGAAAAATAATGTTCAGCATACCATGGAAATAATACATATTTTGAAGTTTTTCTTATTTTTCAAATATATCAAAATCTGAAAATAACTTTTGATTTAGTTCTAAATGAGTTGCTCAACGTTTTTGTTTAGTTGATAGGTGAAATTAAAAATAAATTTTTTTAATGCATCCATATTTGTTATAATATTTGTGTAGTTCTCCATGGAAAAAAATGACAAATGCCCAAAACTTCAGAAGTTTTGTGTGAAAGAAATACATCCTCCATAAAGCCTGAAAAGAAGATAATCTTTTTGCTAATCTCTATACATATATATATAGAATGAACAGATGAATAATGGCTTACTGGTTTGATTATTTCCACTTAAGTACAAGTAAAATCAGTTGAAAATCCCAAGAGATATTTCTGAGTTTCCTGCCTTCTCACTATAAGCATTTGTCTCTGTCTGTCTGTCTCCACCTCTCCCTCTCCAAACCAAATCCTTCACTTTAGTGAATGTGATTATAATGTTGTCAGTGTTGTATTATGACTCATAATGTCTTGTTTGCCTTAAAACTGAAGTTACTGATACCTAGATACAGTTAGCTATTTAAGAATAAGAGTTTTCTAAAAATACATAAAATGAAAAACGAGTAAATTCTTTCTTAAGCATCACAGTTGCTAGTGAACCTTTGAAAATGTGATCTATATCTCTCTGAAATCAAAAGACAATTAAAAACAAATCAACTCTATTCTTTAGTATATGCTCAGAAGGCTTTGGGGTGTGACTCAATTATTCAGTGTGAATATTGGTGATCAATATTGCTATATCAATTCATTAATATTTATTTTATTTTTAGTCCCCATAAACTAACTGTGGGCCAGGACATGTCATGATCGGCACTCTAATGTATAAAACAGTCCACAGCCAGACACGTCTAATGAATGAGCCACTGATACTCTAGATGAAACTAGGAGTCATCTGCAACAGCCTGAGCCATGTAAATTATGATTCCTGTTTCTTATTTAATCAATATCACACTGAAAGCTTTTCATTATCATTCGTATTTGTCATCTCTGGTGCTGAAAAGTCAAATATGTCCTTTTGTACCATTCCAAGCAAAGTTAATGGAGAAATAAATTTGAAATCCACTTGCATTCTGAATTTGTTTCTAGTCACAGATGGGCCAAACATCAGCAATATAGCAGTATGCTTTGGCAGGAGTTAGTTTTAAATGTACCTTGAGACTTAGCAGACTTGAGATGAGTGGTTCAAACTATAAGTCTGTCACCATCTTCAAGCTAAATGACAGTGCTGATGGTCTATGAGAATTCAAGGAAGGGGGAACTCAAGGTCAGTTAGTAATCTAAGCAAAACAATTTGGTTGTTTCTGGTGCTTCCTGAAAAGCATTTTTTTCCTTGGGGAAGAGAACAAGGAACAGCATGAAGTATTTACTCTTACATGAGTTGTTAACATACTCTTGCTGCTTTAACAAATACTCAAAGTATCCTGATACAGTTTTGTAAATATTGCATAGCAGGAACTGAAAAGAAAAAAAAAAAAAAAAAAAAGAGAGAGAGATTTTCGGTTTGGTTTGGTTTTGTATCTCTAATCTCTGTTCCTGCAGGGTGTCTAACTAATGATGATTTGCTGTTTGGAGTTCAATTAAAAAAAGTTAAACTTACAAATTCCTAGTGTTCATACAATTAAATGAAAATAGGCTTAGTAGAACCTGCTTGTGTATGCAGAGCAGAAATCTATAATATCGACAATCCAGATGAGACAAGCTATGCAACAGGCTGTTTTATACTGATTTGCAGAGGGTGAGGTGGTGGTTAAATAGTAGTTACCAAAAATACATATGTCTTCATTATTCTCCTGTCTGTATGAACAGATAACTGTTCATTTTGCCACAGGTCTTCAGGTCTTCATTTTTTTGTTTTCCCAGACTCTGGTGTGTTTGTGTATTTCATTTAGTTGTTTTTTTTTTTTTTTTTTTTTGTTTGTTTTTTTTTCTTTTTTTTCTTTTCAATTACTTCTTTCTTTCTTGGACTTGCTCTTTCCGACTCTGTTTCATCATATATGTCCTGACACTGGACAAGTGCAGTGCACATTTTGTCTTTTTTTCCTTAAGGCATGATATCAAGCATAATATCCCACACACAAACATATGTATGTGCAAATTTATCATAATGAAAGTAATGAGAACTAGATGAAATTATAGTATAGTTTCAATATTTTAAATGATTTATATGAAAGCCTTGGATAAGCAATTCTATCACATGGAAAATATTGTCTTAAGAAATTTATTTAAGTAGACACTAGGTTTTCAGGTACAATTTTGTATTCAGCTTGGTAACGTTCAAATGAAAAAAATGTTTTATGAGCTTAAACATAGTGAATAATATCATTGATTTAAATGGGAGATTTGATGTTCTTTCTTTGGAGACAGTCTACTACCAATTATTGTTGAATGTTTTCTCTCCAGTATGTGTCTCAGAAATCAAAACTGGTACACACCAGACGACAATAATAGAATGTGTTTTATCTAGCTCATCTATTTAAATACAGATGAGCTAGATTAACCCAAAAAATAAATATTAATGACCATTCTTTCTACCATTTCACTTGCGACTAAATGCATTAAGGTGCCAATTGAGCCTGAAAACTGAGATAGGCCACATGCTGTCTTTTATGATATTAATATTATAAAACCCCAGGGCCAGATTTTGGGTATAGATTTAAGTCAAAACAAATGATGATTTTGAACACAATGATTTCATTGAGGTATATTTCATGTTTTTCTTTATAGCTTAGAGATGAAATGCTACTAGTATTTGGTAGGCCTATGAATTTCTGCCTATGGCAAATGACAGACATCTTACTTACTGAATCAACAGCAGGCTATATGATTTTGCAGCCAGAAAGATAAGAGAGAACTTACCGAGAAGAACTGTTTATAGGAAATATTTCTGGATTAATGACCCTAATTTAATTCAATTTAAATGGTATATAAATGTAAAATAAATAGGTCACTATGTTGCTTTTATTATTATCTCAAAAGGACAAGATTTAAGAAAGTAAAAGGACAAAATTTAAGAAAGTAAAATTGTCAGTGAATTCAGTAGTATTGAAGACCTCCAGCTTTTTAGTGGGGGTGATTGTTGTTCCTTTTTTTTTTTTTTTTTCTTTATCTTTTTCTGCTATTAAATAAAAGTCTGTAATTTTTCAGAGTCATCTTTACAAACTTTTCCTTTTCTTGAAGGAAATGATCTCAGAGCCACTGGGTGGGTGTTTACTCAAGAGAAGAAAATTAGGAATATGCAATGAGCACCCAGGGAATGGAGAGACAGATAGATCAACAATGAAATCTGCTTCAGGTGTCATGAAGCAAAGACAAAAGGTAAAACTTTGCATCAAAAATGTTATTGAAAATCTAGTAATATTAAAACAAATAATGAAAGATACACACAGTAAAAATAAAAATAATGTCTAACTCTCATGGAAAATATGTTTCTTGATTTTCAATTAAAGCAATTTGAACTGGAAGAGAAGAGAGCTTGTTCTATAACCACAAATGGTCGCAAGAGCCCTCAAAAGTTGCAACACTAGGACAAAAATTAAGGTTACTATAAGACTTAATGCATGAAAAGGCGTGTGCTGTGGTAGGGATTTCTAATAGATATACTGCTTTAGAAACAGATATCTAGTTTCCTGTAATATTGCAATCCCCAGCACAGATCTTTGCAGTGGCCATCTTGATGAAGGGATCCATGTGGTTCATTCTTCATACTATCCTTAACTGTGTAATTCCCTTGTAATTTAATGATCATAGGTTTTCCAGAGAGTGCTACTTCCTTGGCATTCTCACAGCATGTCTTATAGCTGCTTGGGAAGTCCATTTTCAAGGGATTTATAACATTACAGTTGTGTCAGGGAAACACCAGTCAGGATCTAAGTCACACGTCTGCGCTCTGTATTACAATTTTGCTTATATATATATATATATATATGTTCCAGTCAACTGTTCCAATGTGCAATTGTTAATTAGTTTGACTCTTGAAAATCATGAATTACATTTAACCTTTTGTAACAACTCAGTCAGTGGAAAATGGGTCCAGAATTTTACAATTTTAATTCAATATCATTTTACAGTCACCTTAAATCCTTAGGTTTTTATATGCTGTGTATATGAAAAAATTCCCCTCAGTTTTTCCTGCCATAAAATGCGATTAGGAGTTGGTTTATGAAACAACTAAGTCCCACTCCCCTCTAAAAACAAAATGTAGTTTTAACGTAGATTATCTTCTTTCTGAGGTTAATTTTTATCTTGAGGTTTAATGGAGTCCTTCATGCTGGAAACATCATTGGAGACAAGTGAAAACAATCTGTCAGTTGCCATGGACACATCTATGTGAAAACCTTATACTCCACTTTTACCGTGTGCCTGCATACTGATATTCACTATACAGAAGACTGAGTGTCCCCATCTTAATTCCTAACATGCACTGTGACTTTTATGCAACTCCCTACACAGCTAATTTACACAGCTTGCTTTCATTGCAGTCTGTATCAATTTTGGCAATTTCTTGAGAGAGACATGGCACCACAGGCTAAATGATAGCTCATAATAAGCCAGTATCTTTGCTGTAAAGATAATTGTGAACATCATTAAATGAATGTTATGCCAGGGGGAATGGGTATCCTTCCAAGAAGGCTTTCCATTTATCCTGTGGTGTCAAGCACAGCAAACAAACTATAATCAGCCTGAGCTTCTTGGGATTTCTGGGACTGGAAATCTGCTGTTGTAGAAGCAGTGAAAATTCAGTATATCCATATATGAGGACAGCAGTGCATGCTCTTCTGGTAGCATTCTAGAAGTTCTATGTAAAATCTAGATTGCTGTTTGCTTCAAAAATCCATTCTGTCAGACATTTCAGGATGAAGGGTTACATATTTTATTATAATAGTGTTAAAAATTAAGATGAAAGGAAAAGAGGGATACTGCTAGATAGGGGTAATATAGAGTAATTTTACCTCCATAAAATATTGATAAAGGTATCTCTAAAAAATTATTTTACTATAAAAATGAATTTATGAGGCTTTAACAAAAAGAGTATATTGGTGAAACGTCCAGCTGATAGGTCTGCTATTTTGTTCATCGGATACAGTGTACATAATGCAATTTGAGAAAAAGCTCCATTTAATTCATATTCATCTTATTCATTCTTGGTTGAGGGCAATTCCAGAGCTCATAGAAATGCTCAGAGCTCTTCTGAGACCCTTGGAAGAAATATCACTTGTAGCATAATGGTTCCTAACGGTGATTCATAGAGATTTTGTCTGAGGCAGGACTTTAAAGAGGAGGAAGTGAATTTTTTGCCCACATACATGAATGTATGATACAGGAATTTGCTAGCTGCCCCATTATTTCTTTTCTCACTCTTCACACACAGCTAATTGTAGTAAAATTCCACTTTTGAAAACCATAAAAACAATATTGTTGATTTATGTTACTCTCTGAAAACAAATTTGGAAATAGTGTCTAAAAGTTTTCATATATTTGTATACAAAAAAAAAAAAAAAAAGAGAGAATTCAGCTTAGAGTATTGTATCTATCAACTGAGACCAGAGAGGAGTAAAGAAACTTTCATTTGAAAAAACATGAAATCAAAATAATTGTGTTGGAAACAATGTTCAGTCCTCTAGCTGATGCTATGCGACTCCTAAAAGTCTGTAAGAGGATGAGAGTCCAGAGACCAAGAGGAGTCTGTTTGTACTTTCCTAATCACAGATGAAGGAATATTGCAGCCAGCTGGGCTGCCCTATGTTGTGTGTTGCTGTGATGGGCTCATTATGAAAACTGAATTGCCATGTAAATATAGTTGCTTAAATCTGCCTGGCAATCTCCTGAACCTTTAGTGAAAGCACTGGTGTACTTGTCCAGAATCTGCTCTGCTATTTCACTTTGATCTACATGTTAAAGCTACTTTGCTTTGATCTATTTAATACTGACAAGACTGGGACTTATACTATGCAGCCAGTTCTGCAGAAGATATAGTTAAAGGCTAGTGCCAAAGCTGTGCAGCTGCATTACACCGAGACAGGGTCAGCATTAATGAACCTGAAGGAGATACAGCGACACAGGAGATAGAGGGTCATGAAGACCAGTAATTCATTAATGCAGTTATAGTAGCATTGTAACGTATTGAAAAATTTCATGACTCGAGGCAGTTCTGAATACAAAAATATCTTTTCTTGGATGTGTACATTTGTCTGCTCTTGACTGTGTACACTTGCAGCTAGAGATAATTCCCAACTTTTTTCCCTTTATATATATATATAAAATATAGTTTATAATATATATATAAATATATGTAGGATATAAGAGACTGAAATTTTCCTGCTGTGATATGTTAGGAAAGAAAAGAGAATGTTCTGCACCTAGTGTTGTGGGTTAATCCAATAAACTTTTGTTAAATTAAATCAAAACAGAAATCTTTCCGATATTTCTAAAGCTATGATATATAAGATATATTAGATGGTATTCAGATGTACACAAGATGGCTGAAGGCACTGTCGTGTGGCCTTACACTCCTACAGCTGAGCTGCTGTATGGAGCAACCCTGACCATACAGCTCTATGCAGGCCTACTAAAATGGTAATTCACAGAATCCCAGAATAATCTAGGTTGGAAGAGACCTCCAAGATCACCTAGTCCAACCTCTGACCTAACACTAACAAGTCCTCCAGTGAACTATATCCCTAAGATCTACATCTAAACGTCTTTTAAAGACCTCCAGGGATGGTGACTCAACCACTTACCTGGGCAGCCTATTCCAATGCCACTTAATGTGGTTGGGTTTGGAAGGCAGAAGATCAGGAAGAGCAAAGTGTCTTGTTTATCAGTAAAGGTGATAACAGGAAAATGCAGCTGCATGCATCTGTCTGCTCTGAAGTGAGTAAAAGAAAAAGTTAAATGATAGAATGCCCTCCAAAAGTATAAAAATAGTAGGCAGATCATTAAGACACTTCTTGTGATCCTGAAAGCTTGTGTAAAGTCAGTGGGCTTCGTCACATCCTCCTTCTGCCAAAGCAAAAGACTCCCATTGGTTTATGTGATAACATGATGATATTGTGCCTAATAAAAATAGATTGTTACCAAAAATATCTCTCAGATATGAAATTATTTATATACAGAGTCTTTTTCATGATGATGTTGAAAAAAAAATTATAAACTCTGATTATTTTTTTAAAGCAAATAGGATTATTCCACAATAAAATTGAATTAACCTTATAAATCAAAAGAAAGAACCATCCTAGAAATAATACTTCATAATGTAAAATTTCTTTGGTAAAATACATTTAATTTGAGCATTTTTGACATGGACTTGAAATTTCTTGGTCAATTAACCATTACTGATGAACAGCAGAAAAATTCCTTGAGCAAACTCATGCATAATATATTGGCATTTAATTCAGTGCAATCCTAAGGCATAGAAGAGAATAGATGGAGCCATCTAGGAAAGGAGGGGGGTTGTCTCTTGAGGGAACTCCATAGTCTCCCAGATAAGTCTCTAGCAGAGAAGAGACTTTCATCATCATGCAATCCTACCACTTGAACATATTTTGACACTGCAGTAATTATTTCTAAACCACTGATCATTTATGTTTGTTTAATACCAGTAGGTAACCAAGCTCCACAAGCAGCAAGTCCCTTTTAGAGCCAACAGGCACTGACTCATCTAAAATGGGACAGCTACTGCAGTCTTCTGACAGAGGCCATCCCTGTAGCCCCCCTGCTACCAAAACCTTGTCATGTAAACCCAATACATCACTGAAAAGCAAAGTCAATTTTACCTATCTGCTGTGTGATTAATTCAGAGGCAGGACCAGTTTTAAAGTTCATCTGTCATTACAAGAAGCAACTGAAGGACAACTGTGAGGGCCAAAGTAGATCATTACCATACTTTTGGTTTCCTTGCTGTAACGAGCACTCTTCTCATTGGAAAGGGGACAGAAGTGTGTTTTGTGCTGTCTAGGCAATGGAAGGTCTCATCTTAAGTAACACATGAAGATTCTGGTTAAATATATATATATATATTATACATATATATATATATATGTATATATAGTCTCTTCTCATCTCTTTGGATTTTAGTATCCCAGTTTTAAGGCATCCAGAAGAGTTTAAGGCATCCTTTGATAGCACTGAGATTTACAGCTGCACAGTGACCCTGTTGTAGATTCATGATGATTATTACTGGTTAAACTAAGCTATTGAGTTTCTTTCTGATACAATTTTATATAGGAGAAAGTATTTGCTAATTTACCTAAATGTTTTAAAATCTCAGCAAGTGAAATAAATTTTAATATTTATTTTATTATTATTTATTACTTTTATTATTACTTTTTAACAAATATATATATCATTTTCAAATTTATTCACAAAAACTTTTCTGAAACTGCAAAATAAATCACAAAACATATTTTACAAGAACAAAATCCATTTAAATTCTAATTACATGTTAATGGCCAAAATACTTATACCTCACACAGTTGCCACAGTGACATCAAAAAAAAAAAAAAAAAAAAAAAATCTAACAGTTGTTCTCCACTTTTACCACCTCTTATCATTTCTGCAATTTCTAGGTCAGAAGTTCACAGCTCTGATGCTCAAATGTTTTGCAATTATATAATTTCACTGTTGTAAAAAAAAAAATGTTTACACTTAGCAATAGTTCTTGTTTGAAATGTAGGTGTATCTTGTATGGCTCTTTATCTATGTATGAATATTATAATTGCAATATTGAAGAGGGTTTTTCAGAAAACTCAAAATCTTCTTGTAGTGACTAAGAAGTTCACCACGGAATAAACCTTTTCTATTTTCTTCATGCCACATTCTGTTGGTAATTTCCAGACAGTGAAACTACACCCAGGAAGATCTCTGTCAGATAAAGTCTTACATTAACAACTGTGAAACTCTTAAATCTCACTTATTTCATTTCTCTAGATTAGGAGAGCTGTTTATGTTCCTACAGCAGTTACTCTGCTATCAGCATGAATTTGCCGTCTGTATGGTGTATTAAAATATCTTAACCACTGAAAAGATTAGACTACCAGAAACAGACTAAAAATAAAAAAGAACTATTTTTTATCTGCAGTATCTTTTCATTGATAAAAATCTCATTATGCCATTTATTATACAAGCACAGAATAATAAGCTGTTTTTTTTCATTATTCCAACAGCATTATAAATGAATTCAAGACAAAGTAGTGTTAGACAATCAATAGATCTTTGGTGTCTCAAATTCTTCAACTACAGTTCAAATACAGTTTTATTCCAAGTTTGACCTTGACTACCAACAACAATTGAACACTATAAAAATCTTCAAAATTTCCTTTAGTAACATACTAGCTTATCTCATTTCACTGCATGTCATTCTTTAGGCTTTGGAAGAAGTATAGGAAACAACCAGATGGTTTAAATCCATTTTATCTGAATCTTCAGAATATGCTCTCATTTCTTTTCACTCAATATACAATTATAGACTTTTAATTAAAAACAGATATTTCCAGACTTATCTTTTAAATGTCGCTAAAGATAGAGATAGGTAAATATACTTAGGCCTATTAGACTCAAGTATTTCAAACTATTTGTCTTTTGAGTAAGTTTTTAGTAAAGTGAAAAAGGCAGCACAGTTCAATCATCTATTCGGTGTTTATCCCCTGAGATAACTTTTCAAAGGACAAGTGCAATTATATGCTAATGTCATATTAACTTATTAACTTCTTATGCCATTTGCTTTATTCTTTTTGATTAATAGGAGTATTAGAAATGGGAAAAAACAAGGTGAATGTGTGCTCAGGCAGGGAAAGCAAGGTTTCAAGAGATGCAATGCGTTTGTCTTACTTACAGTTTTTATTTCCCCTCAAGATACTGTGTATAATGAATATGAGTTACTGAAATCAATAAGCATCCAAAGACTACCCTTTAAAAAGGCAGTGAAGATTTACTCAAGGTTTACTCAAAACAAGGTTATGAGGAAAAATGACATGCAAGACTCTTGGAACTGCCACATCATAGCTTCCATAAAAAGGTGAAGATATGCAAGTATGAAATGTTTCTTTTCCTGTCCTTTCTCACAGTCACAGGACTCAGTGCTCTGGAAAATGAATAAATTCCTGTATGAGATGCAATTGCAAAGATTTAAGTGTCCAAGAGTATAGAATAAATTTATCACAATCTTTTTTTTAATTGGTTATCTAATTAGGAGTTCAACTAGGAAAAATAGAAGACTGTATAACTGAAATTCCAATGAAGGAATAATATCAAGATTCAGTCCTCGTTATCTTAGAGGAATCAAAGCCCTGAAGACAGGAGGAGTTGGAAATAACTGGAAATAAGGGAGGAGTTGCTGATTTAAATTGCTGCTGTGATTTGTTATCCATTGCTAAAAATCATTTGTAATAAAATTAGTACAGAATAGAAGAAGTAATGAAATCTGATTGTGCATAAGGAAAAAAAAAAAAAAGAAAAAAAAAGAAAAAAAAAGAAAGAAAGAAAAAAAAACTTAAAATCTGCATAAATGTTGATATTACTGTTATTGCCTTTTAACTGGATGATTTATGGACAGTTTCTCCTACAGAAATGGAAATGCTGGTATTGAAGTTCCAGGTTAGAGAATGCCAGCCTCTGTTTGTTATTGCTTTAAGACAAAATGGGACAAATTTCTTGACAGATAGCCAGTGAATTTATCGCTGATGAGAATGCATTCCTGGCAGTGAACAACTGACTGAAGAGACTGGAAAGGTTTTAATGTCTAACTCAAAGGCTAAGTCTCTAGCAATAATGATTTTGCAACTTGGACGATATATTCTTCATCACATATAGCTCAGGACTTACTGTGAAAAACTGAAGGGCTTGATTTTTTTCTATTAATGCCAAGCAACAATTTGTAATACCACATAATTCATGAATTGTAGTTTAATGAAACACATATAAAAGTAAGGTTTATTTTGTTCATGAACTATTGAAGGCTTTCCATGCATAAAATTTGACAGTTTCAAATGTCATAAAAATTACAGTACTTGGCCCTTTTTCACAGAAACTGTCAAGTTCTGCAAAAATTCCCAGTTCTGTTAGTGGTAAAGGAAGTGTGTCAGACAGGAGTGAAGTCATATTTCCAAACCACCTCTGTAAGTCATGCTTATATTTATTTGTGTGGTTTGGGTTTTTTGGGGGATGTTTTGTGTTTTGGGGGGCTTGTGGGTTTTATTTTTGTTGTTATTGTTGTTTTTTGTTTCTCACGTATTGTTTTGGTTTGGGGGGGCAGAGGGGCAAGGGGGAATTTGGTTGGTTTGGTTTAGAAGAACATTTAGGTCCCCCCATATAATATCAATATGCACCCATATACTATCAATCAGGCGCAATATATACCATAAAGATATGTTCCCATTCCAAGTATTGCCAGTAACTGTAACTAGACCATAACCATTCTCTAGCATGACATTGCAAGATACCCTACAGTATTGGGTTATCAGAACAGACAGAGTTTTATGAATCAACTACTCATTAAAATTGCCATGCTTATTACAGAAGGGAACAAATTACAGTATCTTATTTTTCCGTTGACTCTGAGTCTATATTGCCAACAGAATCAATTTAACATTAGAAGACTCGTCCAAGACTCCCTCAGCATCTGTTCCCCTCTTTATTAGATAAATTGGGAGTGGTGAAGGAAGCCACAGACACATAAAGAGCATTTGCAATCTACACCAATTCTTTTGGATGCCTGCGGCATTACTGGTGCATATCTTGTCTCTATTTACTTAGAAAACTATAATGGATTTGCCTGTACCGAGGTAGTTAACCATACACCAGTAGCAGTTCAGGAGTTCAGGGCTGTCATTTTCAAAATAACAATTTTAGTTGGCTTCTGTACCAGTTTGGATCTTTCCCTTGTGTAGTGTGGCACCAAAGTGATGGGATAAGTCTCTCACCCCACATTGTAAACCTTTTCTTTTTCTTTCCCCCTGTGGAAGCTTCTGGATCACTAGCTGTCAATGCTGATCTCTAGAGCAGTGTGCTGCCAAATCTGATTGTTTCTCGTATTCCAGTGTACGAGGTGTGGTAGAGCATCAACTGCATTATTCATCGTGACTTCTAAAACATGCACTTCCTTTGAAATTCTGTAATCAATTAGATAAAAAAAAAAAAAAAAAAAAAAAAAAACTATCTTTTTTAGATCCTTTTCTGATATAATATTTTATTTTAACAATAGCGTTTAGTAACAGTAAGAATTTTTACATGGAATATTCTTGTTTTCCTTCTATCTAGCAACATCTAGGTGCTGCAAGTATGAATCTTATATTTTATTTTCACTGTCTTTTCATCTCCTTAAAAAGTCTCAACATCTTTTTAGTCAGATCTCTGTGACTTTTATATCCCCTGCATCTGTTATATCACATCAGGTTGCCATGGCAATGCTACAAAAATATTCACAATCTTAAGATGCTTGTGAATCATTCTAGCCAGGTTTCTGAAATTAAAACAAGTAATTCAAAAGTGACCCTGATGTTTGTGTGTCTCTTGAGACTTTACTCCAAAAGTCCTAGGATAAATTCTAATAAGGATGATGTCCATTTACACATGTACGTACAATGCATGTTGATTCACTTGCAAGGCTCATGCATAAATCATGCTTCGGGGGTTTTCTTCCCTTCTCTGACCACAGTCCCAACTACTAAAAAGCATGTTTTAACTTCATATGCATTTCCAGTCACAATTAAATATCAGTAAAAAAGACAAGGACAGAAAGTTCATCTCATTTCCTGTTTGCCAATCTTCACTCATTGTCAACTGTGCTATCACATTTTTATAAGCTGTTAGTATAAACTCCATTATTTGATGGAGGTTTAGCCTTAATTATAGTCACACTGAGAGATCTTTAGACTGTTCTACCACTAAAAAATTTTCTCCTAATGTGTCACCTGAATCTTTCTTCCTGAAATTTATTGCTATTATTTCATGTCCTGTTACAACCAAACAGGAAAGAAAGATTACTTCTTTGTGCTCCCAAACGCTGTTTTATATAGTGAACTCTTATAATAGTTTCTCAGTATCTATTCTATTCCTTATGATTTTTATTTATTTATTTATTTATTTATTTATTTTCACATTTAGGATCTATTTCTACATCTTGTATCATTCTCTTTATTCTCTTCTGGATACTCCAGCTGGCAGTGCCTAAAATCAGATCTAGAGCATCAGCTGTGCTGTTTTCTTTATCAGTAGAAGACAAGGAAACAAACTTCATGTCTCTCAAAGGATCAACTGATGCTGTATCGTAACACTGTGACTGACTTTACCTGTTATCATGACATAGTCTCAGTTAAGGATCCATAACATCGCCTAGAAATTCTTTTGCAGAACTGTTGCCCATATTCATTTTATGTAACTTAAAATACTTCCTAGATATAACAAATTTATCTTGTCCTTTTGAATAGCATCCTTTTTTTCCAGATCAAATCTCCCATTTGTCAAGATCAATATGAGTCCTGAGCATCTACCTAAGTACTGGCAAAGTACTAGTACTAGTCTGCAAATTTAATAAACCTAATCTTTATTTCATCTGCCAGGAGAACATGAAATTATGGACTAAAAACATACACTTGTGGAACATTATTCAATGCATCCTTCTGTTTTGCTTCTTATCTGTTCTTTTATAAAATTAAATAGAAAAAAACTCAGAACTGCCAAAATGATGGAAAACTGCCTCAAGTACCTAGGAACACTGTATATCTTTCCAAGTCTGTTGGTCTTAAGTCATACTGAAAATGAGACTCAATATGCATGCATTACAGGAATGTATTTAATGCATGGAATGTGCATTCACTTTCAGTGCAATATCACACATCAATGCTGTTTGTTTTAACAGAAGGAGAAACATAAAAGTTATTCCCATTCAGATTAGCACTCCCCAGAATGATTTCTGGCTGAACTGTGGGATGCATATGTACATTCTAGTGTGCTGCAAGCCTCTAAAGCAGTTAGAAAATTTTGGAAACCAGACGTTTTGAATACATTTTACTTTCTCTGATGAAGTGAAGCATTCTTTCTAAAATAAGGTCCAAACCAGAAATTTAAACAAAAGTGAAAGTTTGTGTGAACTCAGAAAGAAAGAGATGATAGGAGGCAACAAGGAAATTGGTTCATTAGGTTCAAATTCACAAATCTTTAGTTCAATTCCTATGCTACTTCTCTTCAAGACCAGGTTTCCACTGAGAATGACTTATCACTTTTCTGAACATAAAATGTACCAATACCATTGTTAAGAAATCTATTACATAATCCAGTAGGGAAGAATTCTGCTGAACTAGCCAGGTGCTATGGAGCTATTTTGTTTCAGAGGAACCTTTCCCAGTGTGCTCTTTTCAAACTAGTCCTTTAAAATCTGTTAGAGAAGCAGCTGGCCAATACAGTTGTTTTGCCCATAGTTGTTGAAAGTGGTACTTCTCTACTACTCTTTTAGTTAGCATGTTTTCCTTCTGTATGTATATGTTGTGTTTGTCCAGACAACCTGTTTGTCCAGACAAGCTCCTCTCATGGTACAACTCAGGATCACAAAGCTAATGAACTGTTGCTGCTTTTTTGTAATGTTACTAGCCTTGCTTTTGACTTCTGTTAAAGCTGTTTTGTTAATTTTTCTAATAGAGATACTGCCATTGTTTCCCAACTATTTGTTCCTGTTAATCCCAGTTTTGCTAAATCTCACAACTGACATATCTGATGTTGTTACCTAGGTAATCTTTATGTTGTGTGGTGTTACTTACATGGTTGCCTAGGTACTGTTTATCTTGTGAGATTGTGCTCCCAGAAATCAATTTTCAACCTTCTGGTTCACACTGGTTACATAACATTAGCTTTGCAGACATTCTGACGATATGTGATTGTACTTTAGCTTTGTTTCCTCTACCTTGTATCTTATACATGGTCTACATACCATAGCAAACTCTACCTGTTATGTTTTTTGTTTTTCTGGTTTTGTGCTCACAGAGTAACCTGTGATGCTTAGCATGTACTAATGAAAGAATTAACTCATACTCACTTAATAACAAAATATTGTAATCTCAACCATGACCTACTTTGAAGTTATGTAAAATGTGATTATACTGCCAAGGAACTTTAAGTGACTCAAAGGTTGTCTGTTTGTGTATGGGTTTTATCTGGTAAGGGTTTGATAGCGGGATGGCTGCAGGAGTGGTCTCTGTGGGAAGAGCCCAGAAGTTGACCCATGTCAGATAAGAGACAGTCCTCATTATACACATTCTCATCCTCTCTTGGTTTAGAACAGATTCCTCCTCATTAAATCTTTGAGGTTCTGCAAGTAATCTTTCTGTATGTTTTCCCTTTTCCCCTTCTCATTAATGTCGTGTCCAGTAAGCTTATCTCTCTTTTCTGAGCTGATGCAGTATTCTACCTCTCTGGAATCCTAAAATATATTCTAGTACTAATTTGTATGGGAGAACATTCAGAACTAGTACTAAATTTTGGACAATAATCAAATAAATTTGGGGGATTAGGGGGATAGTAAATGTTAGTCAAAAAAAAAAAAAAAAAGTATTAAAATACTTCAACTCAAAAGAGCCAAGTAAAAAAAAATGTAGATAGTGTTATCTAGAGACTTATTAAGTTAGCTGATCATGCAACAGTTAGAAATATTAAAAACACTAGGAAGCAGGAAATTTTATTTTATAATAACAAAATTTAAGTACTTGAAATGAGATGCTTAGATTTATATTTTCACTAAAATTCTGTATTAAGCCTTCTAACTGCCTTACAAATAAGTAACATATAATTTAGTATAGTTTATATATTATATAGTATATAGTATATACTATATATTTAGTATGTATATTTAATATCTACTATATATGCTTAATATATACTATATATTTATATAGTTTGTGTTTATCTAGTTTATAGTTATATATACTATATACGTAATATATATGTATATATTATGTACCTCTTAATAATAATTCCCATGATAAGAAATAAAATAATTTTTTTCAGCCTAAACTTCACCTGATTTTCAGAAAAAAGGTCCATCATGCTGTGCGCATACTTTTGGCTTCCAGAATTTGAATCTTTTCTAGAGAGAACATAACTTTTACAGAAAGTACTGTGTACCAACCCAAAGAAATTTGGGGTGGAAAATTTTAAAAAATCTACTAAAATATGTTTTTCTGTTTGTAGATATAAGATTTAATAATCTAGTCAGTGATATGTTTTTATTTCAGCTGAAAAAAAAAAAAAAAAGAAATTAAGATAAACATAGTAATATCGTAGTAGTTTCACTAACTGCATTGTAGGGAATTAATTAGCTGACAAGGCTTTACGGGTCTGATACAAGTCCATTGAAGTGAATAAAAAAAGATACTTTAATGTTCTTAGGAGACTCAAAATCATAGGATCAATTCACAGCAAAGATCAAAGATACTTTTGGATGCTTCAAGCATCCTCTTCCCTACCTCATGGCCCCTCTTCTTTCTATGCCCTAAGCTCTCTGCTGGTTCCAACTCCTGCCCCACAGTCTCCTGCCGTCTTTTCTTTCTTTTCTTTCTTTTCTTTTTTTTTTTTTTAATGAAAATTGTTGATTCATAATGAGGAAAAAAGAATGTACTTTATTCCTTTTTAATATGACAGCACTAGACTCTGAAATCTAGAATAGCTGATAAGGATGTACTTACACAGAATTTAAAAGCTACCCTATATCTTTGTACTGTGAAGCGGTGATCTTATTTTTTATCTTTTAAATCCCAGTATCTTAAATATTCCAAATCTTTTATCTTCAGATATCATTAAATTCACTCTTCTATTTTTTTAGAAAATGAGGATAATGCAGAAATGCAAATAGACTATTGTCTATCTTTTTTTACTTCTCTGAATTTAATGAAGTGGGGATAGACTTCTTAAATAAAAAGCTGACTTTTTTCCTTTCTGATTTTAATGAGGAACTGTTGTATAGAGTTACACTTACTTTCCTCACATCATTAGGGTGTACACTTTGTGAAATAAGTTTTAAAATGAAGGTCATGTGATTTCCAGAAGATTGAAGTATTGCTTTATAGTACTGTGTGTCCATCTGTTTGTTGGAAAATAAGATTTTAAGGAGCTCTAGAAATAAATGACATTTTTTCAACTGTACAACTGTACTTTTTTTTTTTTTTTTCCTAAGAGGTCTTGGGTTCTTGGGTATCTGTGACACTTATTTACCCAGTCACCATATTACTGAGATTGTCTATTTATCTTTCTTTCAAATACATGATATAATAACACTTGGGCTCTTGAAAACTAATGTGGCCTGTTGGACTGTGTGTCTCATGCTCCTCCCCCTCGCCTGCTTTGTGGTGTGGAACCCAAGCTTTAAAAAGCCATGCTTAATAGAATTGCTGGGGCAGACTAAGTGCTTGACAAGAAGAAATAGATAAAGAGAAGATAATCAGATCTTCATAAAAAAACAGTTTTATTCCTCGGATTAGGGCTATTTTTATTCCACTGCTTCTAGTGAAGGATAAATAATAAAATGACCAGACCATTCTGTTCCAGGGAGATGCTGTGTTGCCTTGGTGTATCTCCAGTACAGGACCTTTTTCAAATGTCAGGATGCCTGAATGCCACAGGCAGAATCTTCAGGAAATGCCACTTCAGTGATTATTATTTAACAAGAAAAAAAATAATAATAAAATAAATTTTAAAATGTGCAGAGAACTGCAAATCAGTTTGGCTTTACTTCCTAATTAAGATTTTGATCAAAATTTGAGCTGTCCTATTTGATCCCTGCTACAAGATGTATAGGTGAAGAAAGCCTTAATATGAATATTGGGGAAAGATCTTCCCCTGTAGATTATACAAAAGTTCAGGCCCTCTGCTACTGAAGAACTATGCCTCCTGAAATGTAGGGCAGCCCCATCCCACGGCAACATGCTGTCCCTGGTGCTGACCACCATAGCCAGGGTTGAAGCCTGGTTTTAAGACTATCTGCCATCTTCTGGACACAACAACACAGCCTCATGCTGCTGTGGCTTAAGCCTTTCTGCCTTCATTATCCCGCGTGTTCCCTTTTGTTCCTTCATTTTCCCTTTGACTGTGATAATACATGAGAAAAAAAGCTTTTGTAGTGAGATAGGGTTTAAAATACCATGACTTTGTCTTCCTCACACCTATAAATCCTAACATGATTGGAGATGTGCACTTTTAGACTATTTTTAACTTCTCAACATAATTTATAGTACATAATCTTAGAATATTCCAGACTAAAATTTTCCATGGTCTTCTAGTTGCTATTAGATTATTTTCTCATTCCAAATACTCAAACATAGCATCATCTATAATCTCTCTTCCCACAACAACCTCTAAGATTCAATAATGGTGTTAATTCCAGATACTAAAATGAGATTCTGGGAGGTTAAAACCAAAAGTCACTTAATTCAGATGAATGTTACGCACTTAAAATTAGCCAGTGGCAGACAGGAAGAACTGCAAGGACTTTGAAATAATTAGGGTTAGGTGGGAGCAGAATCTCAGCCTAAACATTCAGTCTAAAGTCAGAAGGAAAGTCTGTAATTTACATACACACCCTAACCTCTGGTCAGTCCTTCCTTTCCTATTCAGTCAGTCCAGTGGGCAACTGGAAATAAGCCACAAAGATACTCAGCAACAGAGGTTAGTTGCTTTGGCTAAAAATGATGAAAGGAAAATAACATATTGCAAGACAAATGGTCTCTGTTAAGATGAATACCTTTTCACATTCTGTTGCTTGAAATTTGTGCAGGAATTGAGTGCATAGTTTTATGGTAGTTATTTCTCATTTTTAGTGTTTACAAATTTGAAAATGTACAGTCTCTGTAGTTCCCTTCTCAGTTTAGTCCAAATATGCTAATGACTCTGAGAGAATAAAATAAAATAAAATAAAATAAAATAAAATAAAATAAAATAAAATAAAATAAAATAAGCTTCTGTTTTGCAGATAATAATAGGACATGATAAAGAAAACCCAGAAGAGAAAGTCATCACTTTGTGAAAATCCTTTGGACTAAAATAATACTTTCTTTTAGTACAGTTTAAATTTGCATCTTGGATGAAAATCATTATCCAAAATTACACAAAGGAAACTTAAAGATGAAGGGGTGCCCAAAAGTCTTTCCCAAAGAAAAATAATTAGAGATGTTGTAGAGGCTTGTCCTGGTGGAGAAAATAAAATAGAATTAGAAGAGATTTATTTCAATATAGCAGTTACAAAATATCTATTCAGTCAACTTAGACATGAAAGAAGGGATTCATGAGCTTTATAATAATTACTAAGAACTTGAATCACAATTATGCCATTGATAACATTTTTGTAATATAGAAGATAATCAAATATTTGGTAGTACAGCCAGATGTTAGCCATTTGTAGGTTCTACCCATGGCTGTGTAGAGTAAAAGCAGCTGTTCTGTTTTAGTAGAACACCCTCTTAGTAGAACACCAGCTCTTTGTTTCAGGAACCATTTTTTGATAAGACCAAAACAAAGACTCCAAGTCTGATTAATATTTAAGGTACAGCTTCAAATTTCTGTATTCAGGCTGTGGTAGGCAAGGGATGCTTAGTGTATTTGACTCACGCAATTTTTTTAACTGCTTCTGAAGGTTGCGGTTCATATATTGATGTAGTGTTGTAAGTCCATTTTACAACAGTTCTGAAAAAAGTGGACAACTTTAGCTCTTGTTTATGCAGAGATGCGAGCAGGCAGGTGTACTATTGATGTTGTCAGTTCCACAAACCAATTCGAAAAGGGCTACTCTATTCGTCATTTCTTAGAAGCAGAACAGGACAAATTTATCTTAGGCTGGATAGGTAATGTGACTAAAAGCACAGCACATTAAAATATTTATCCCCTTAGAGATTTTACATTTTCTGTTTTGTTGTTGTTGTTGTTTTGTTTTGTTTTATTTTTGAGCTGTATTTAGTCTGTTTTTAACGTGCATACATGATTATCTGTTGATGTGCCAGAGTGTTTTCACCCATAAATTCATTACGAAATGATTGACTATCATTTCATATCAGAAAACTATGAACAAAGCACAGAATTACAAAAACTACTTAAAACTTATTTAGATGATAAATCAAAAAAAAAATGTTAGAGGTGAAACAATAAAAGGGCTTATCACTTGACTTATGATATAAGTTATTCTGTAAATTTAAGTGCTTTTAGTGTGAGGATTTATTGTCTATTAGTGTTCTGTGCAGTAAGCAGGAATGATATTAAGCTAAAGAGATTTGAAGATAATAGTTTTGTTGCCACTTGTAGACTCTTTATGGCAAATACTGTCATTTATTAAAAACTTTAAGCAACATGAATGCTTTTGTACTGTGAATATTTAGATGATGTCTAATGTTTAAACCATGCTTCTCTCGATTAATTTAAATAATTTATATCTCAAAAACCACAGGGAACAAACTTCACTGAGTGACAAAAGCAATAATCATCTTTATGAATATATTTCATTCCACCTTATATGCAGATTGTAGCACATTATTTGATAATCTATTATTTTAGGTTCTGAAGGGGAGTTGTTAGTCTTTCAATAGTAGATAAATTAAGTATCTACTTGAAGCGGTCATTTCTCAGCAGCAAGCTGCCAGTTTGATAAATTTATTTCTGTGGTGTTGTTCCTCAAATTTTGTCTAGTGATAATGAGACTCTGTGAAGATCTTCACGCTTATCTCTGAGCACATTGAAAAATCTGCTGTAAAAATGCCTCTAGGAAATCCTTTAAACATTACAGCTAGGGCCTGGGAAGATCAGGTATTTGCTAAACAGCAATGATTACTATTATTTAAAACTTTTAAGGTACTTATTAGGGTATTTATTTTCCTGAAGTCAGTAATGTGAATATTGTCTGCAGGTGTCCATTTCAAACATGCTGTTTTCATCTTGTACTGTCATGAAGAACAGAAGAAGCAAGAACTTGGCTTCCATCAGTGAAACATGAGGTGTTCTGGAGCAGAACACTTAAAAAATGCAGAATGGCATTGCTTTTGACATCATTATCTTGAATCTTTTGTGAACTACCTTGCAACTTTAGAGTGTTTCATTTGTATGCCACTTAATACTACATTTAGATGTAAAATTGTCACTAGTGGAGAAGACACCATCACTTTGTGACTAAAGCTTCCTTGTATAGGGGTATTTTCAACATTTTTAATTCTTTCTGAATGACTAATCTGGATAATGTATTTCCATTTACATTTCCACTTTAATGATTGTACTCATCACGTGAATTGTTGTGATCCTTAGTAGATGCTATTACTAGTGCATTCCATACCCGTACTTTGAACAGTTCTTACTATTGTTCTTTTATTCTCTTTCTAGTAAGAACCCTTTCTGTAATTTATATAGAACAGAAAAAAAAGCTTTGGGACATTAAAGTAAATATACTACACTGCTGAAAACTTTAAGTCTACTGTTGGTGTAGATAAGACAAAGGGGCTGGAAAAAATCATTAAATCATTGAAATGTGGCCATTGTCAATGTGCCATAAAGGATGCAGTTTGATAGTTAAAGAAAATCACTGCTCTTTCTGAAACGTCTGGTACAAATGTGCAGATCTATTCAACAAATTCACAATTTATTTCACAAAGAGCCCATTCTATTTAATTAGTTATGTTTTTCCCCAAGTAATTCTTTTTCATTGAAATAAGGATTTCAATGAAAAAGACATAAAAAAAAAAAAAAAAAAAAAAAAAAAAAAAGGAAGAGATGACCAAAAATTGAAACACATTTTAAACCTGGAAATACTTTTTTCCTCTTCCCAGCAGTTTTTTATGTACTATATGGGTCTTTAAAATAGCCTAGAGCATGATGTATTTCCAGCAACTATACTATAAAATCCATGGATCACACAACTTAAGTAAGAGGTAAGATGGGGTAGCTTGAGGCAATTAGAGGAAGTTCAATTTTAAAGGCATGCACAAGTTTTCCTACAGAAGTTTTCAAGCCTACTGTCTGATCTCAGCTGTTATACAAGAATGTGGTGTTAACCTCTTATGGAATTACCATAAGGTGGAATGCAGACTCTTCTGTGTTCTGCCCAAAATGACTAATTCTTGAATGCCAGGATCAAGTTTTATGATGCTCTTCAGTATCTTAAAACAGAATATTGTCAGCAAGCAGTCTGTAGATTGTTGGAAGGTATAACATTTCCATCACGGTTTCACTGAATATGGAAGCAAGACATGATGAAACTTTACCTTCATGTTTTATTGTGGGCCCAGTAGTGCTATGGTCACCTTTGTGCAGCAGCAGTGACTTCAGCAGTCACAATTTTTCATCTAATTTTAGAGTAAGATTTTAGAGAAATTTTGCGTGAAAGCGCAAACATCTACAGGTATCTCTTCCTCCATATTAATGCCATAATGACTTAACTCTTGTCTATATTTATTCACATAGGCTCAGAAAAATCTTTTTACAATTGAATTCATATTTTTCAAACCACTTTTTAATGAGGTTGTTTGTTTGTTTGTTTTGCAATTTCTTATTGAGTTATCTAAAGAAGTATTATATGATATCTAAAAGCCAGCTGGCAGTGCCTTGTTTGTTGTTTTTTTCCAACATATACTTTGAATGAGGAACTTATTTTCGAGTTTAAGGAGCAGAGAAAAGAAAAGGAATTAAGAACAAGCTTAAATAACATAATCTCCAAGGTTGTGTCTTTAGTTTCAGAACTCTCATTAACACTTAGCCATTGTCAATTAGAACTACCTGAAGTTCAATTCCTAAATAAATATTTTTAATATATATTTACGTTTTCTAAATGTTTATTCTAGACATCCAAAAATTAGGCATCTAGTTTAGGCTCCCACTAGAATCAATGGGGAGAACAAAGTACCTTCATAAGCAGTCTGTTCTATGCCTCTTGCATACTAGCTTAGAATTAAATTAGACAACCCCTGAAAGAACTTATTTCTTTCCAAGTGAGGCCACTTATGGTGGTCAGCTTAGAAATTAGTATCCTTAATGCATTTTTATTTTGTATAAGGTATAGTACAGTGATGTGGCAGAAGGTTTACTACAGGAAATAATAAAAATGCAATACAGTTTTACCAATCTGAACACATGCATCATGCATACAATGACTGAAACTTGTCAAATCCTTCTGCATTTGTTTTTTCTTTTTACTTTGGACATTCCCAGATGTTACTTTAACAATAATGGGATAACCAAAAATGTTCCCCCCCATACAGAGAAAAAATGAACTGTCTTTGTACAAATAGTTTCCTTTACTTTCATAACGTTGCATCTAACAAAGGAATTTATTTGTTACAAGCATGATTTTACTTAATTTTGTTGGCCTGTTCTTGATGAGGAATATGTGCCATTTGATATGTTGCACAGCTAGCCAAAGCAATCCATTGTCTGTAGATGATGCAATTTTTTGCTAAGCCACATATGCAACTTCTTATAATATAAAGCAGACTATAGCAAATAAACATAATTAAGGATTTTGCTTTTTTAGAGTTGGTAGCTGAATATCTCGAACTGACTGAATCTTGAATTTCAATTTGAACAATTCTGACATTAGGCCCATTTTCTTTCTACCGAAATTACAAAAAGATTTCTTGCAAAATAAACTTACTGAAATTCTTCATTATTAGTTGCATGCTGATTGAAGAAAAGCTCTGGCATAAGGCTTTACCAAGTGCTGATGAAGTTTATGTGTTCCTATGAAAGATTCAGGTTTATGTAATCAACCCTTCCTGACGAACAGCAATTCAGTTAAAAAACACAGCCTCGCTCTCTGTTCAGTAATGAGTCCTCTCTAATATGAATAGTTCACCATAAATGAGATGTTACATTTCAACAAGGGCCTCTTTCTTCCTTTGTATTTTATCTAGTGCTTCTACTGAAATCTCATGGAGTAAAATTCTTGCACAGACAAGAACTTAAAAGATTTCCATCTCCATTTCCTTTAAAGTTGATAATATATTTGCATAAAATTATGAATTGCATTCTCTTCTTTTGAGACTCTAGTATAAAACTGGCTAAACCACAGGAAAGGAAGAGTGGTGAGGAAGAGCTGACTCACTGCTCTAATTATAAATCTGAAGACTAATTAACCTTCCATGACTAAATTAAATCCCAAAATAAAAAGGACAGAAGCCTTTAAACAAAGATTTAAAGCCCACTAGAATATAAAGTACAAAATATATCCTGGAGGCTGGTTTTGAATTTGACATTGATGAAGATGTACTGTATATGCAAATGGTACATGCAACACTAGTCTGGGAAACAGGCTTTCAGAGTTCAATAGCTGGGACAAACACTGCCACTAAAATGTACTGCAAATAGCTCTGTAAATGTATAACAAAATCTTTCCTGCTGCATTGCTTCAGATCAAGATTTTTTACTTAATTATTTACAATAAAAATTGATTAATCCTAATTTAATCCTATTGGAGGACAAAACTCCCAGAATATATGATTCCTGGCAATATTTCTTTCAGAGTAAAACATAACCACCTTGTGTAATTGATAAGATCTTTGTGGATTAGAGAACACAGTTCCATTTCCCTCACTGGAGCTGTGTTGGCTTTACAAGTCCAAAAATAATAACATTTTCTGTCTGTCAGAAAACCCAAGTAGCTCTGATTCTGAATAGATTAATAGAAAAGTATTTGTTACATAGTCTTGCTAGTTTATAGTCCAATAGAACCTGGAGATTTTAGTCTTTGAAATAGTCATGAATTAATTAATAATGGGTTGAAAAAGGCCAAAGATGTAATTTGCAGTCACTGTCTCTCTGTCCTTCATTACTTTTAAGCTTGGTGAAACTATATCAACTGTCTCAAATCACTGTCTTCCATAAGCCTTACCATAGCTTCCAGGAGGATCTGTTCCATGGCACAGAAGTGAAGCTGACCAGTCTATAGCTCTCAGGATCTTCCTTTCAACCCTTTTTAAAAATGGCTGTGATGTTTCCCTTTTTCCACTCATGGTAATAACTTTTTTGCATTAGAATGTGCTGCTGATTTCTTCTGAACTTCTGAGGAATCATTTCTTTCAACAATAAGTGTCAAAATCAGATACTTTTTTTCAGAGACTAGTTATTGATAAAAATGAATGTGGACAACAATAACTGCAATTGAATACATACTATCTAATACATACTAATACATACTGTCATAGCCATTAGCTCATAGGAGGTTGACAGCTGGTATTCCTCAGGTGTCAGGTCAGGACTTCATTAGCCTCCTCCTGGAAGTCATTGATTACTTCAACTTCAGTATCAATCATCACTGAAAGCCAAGCTAATAAAAATAGATTGTTATATAAGAATTATTAATAATATTATTAGTTTAAAACTGAGATGTCAGTATAGTCTAAGCTCTGCTGAGTTCATTAATCTTAATATTAGAAAAATACATGTTCTTCTGGAAAGTTTCTATAGCTTTGATTGCAAAATATTGCTTAAAGATACTACTTTAAGAATGGGAAAAAATATAGAATTTCTGATATGAAATATCAAAGCATTAATAAGTACATTATGATTATGTAGGGTGAAATATATGACTGAAATGATGTCTAATCAGAATAGAAAGTCTGATTAAACTAGAAATGTCCCTGCACATAAGTTCAGTTTATTTCATTTTTATAAGATACTAGTTTTTGAAAGGTTTTGTGTTAATAGTATAGAGACTGAGAAAAAAAAAAAAAAGAAAAAAAAACCTTCCTTTCTGAAGAGATGATAATTTTAAAAGGTATTTTTACCACCCAACCTGTAAATTTTACTGACAGTGTGACAAAATAGCTGACTTAGTTGTGCAATATGCATTTGATCAGATTCATTGCCCTCCCTAATTTATGGGATAAATTTTTATCGGGTAAATTAATGTACCTATTGAATTTAGCATTGATGCTGATTTACATTTACAAAATCTGGTTTGGCACTCACTGCACACTTGTTTAGTCACAGGAAATGCAACTTGCATGTCTTGAGAGCTGTTGACTAAGGAAAAATTTAGTGCTTGACAACCATAAAGTCCATTCCCCTGGTTACAACGCAGTCACACTACTATTGTACTGCAGGATGCTGCTACATTGTCCAGTTTTTCAGTATAGCATAGATTTGGAACAAGTATGGGAACCAGCTCAAGACCTTGAGAGGTCTTCAAGAGTTTGAGAATTTTGCATTTCTTGTAACAGTTCTCATAAGAATCTACTTTTAGCAAAAAATAAAAATAAAATTTAAAAAATCTGAAAAAATCTTCAACTTCAGTGTAGCATTCTATATACAATAACACGAAATTGTTGCTGAAACCAGCTGTGAAGAAGCATTCCTGGATGCACAGACAGGGTGATACTGTGAGGGCTGGCTCTGGGTATGGTGAAAATACATTATTATTATTAGAGTCTTGGATCACCGTGTGATATGATTATAGTCTCTGAGGATCAGATTCGAAGTCTAAACAATATAGAAAAATATTACTCCAGAGACCGTATAGATACTTGCTTCAACTATATTAGCCATTCTTGAAGCCTCTTTGCCTAAGAAAACCCACTGATTTTGTTAAAAGTGTTCTCTGTATCTTCTCAGCATCTTTTTTAATGAACAGACACGTTTTTCTTAAATTAGAAATAGGCATTGAATAAAAAGTCTGGATGCCTACCTGGGCAGCCTGCTCTGAGGAACCTGCTTTGTAGGGGTGTTGGACCCGATGATCTTTCGAGGTCCCTTCCAACCACTACAGTTCTGTGATTCTGTGATTCTGTGAAAACAAGAGTAGATGATAGTGAGAAACAGGAGAATTAGTGAGAACACAGAATCTGAGGTAGACAAAGGTGCCAAGAACCTGAGACCTAGTGGAAGGATGCAACATGAAGCATTTGTTTAAAGACACATTGACTAATATGATATCATTTAAAGCATGTTGGAGCAGGTGCCTCATCACCCTCTTCTGACAATCTGTTTGATCAAAAAATATTTGTATCACTCTAGGTAACATGCAGTCTGTACTACTTTCTGAAGCTGGACATGTGGAAAAAGGTAGACGAGAATGTGTTAGGTGCTCTTCAATTTCTTTTCAGTCTTAGTCAATTTTTCAACGACAGCAAGTCTCTCTGGAACTGATGAGGCTGCTGTTAACAATTAAATGGTCCACCATGACACATTTTTGAGAAAAAAAACTTGTTAATAGTATACGAGTAACCAGAGGTATTTTTTTTCCTACTTTGAGTACAAATTCAGTTTAACTCTTACTAGAAACATTTTATGTTTCCTATATTTTGTTTATAGTGGATGGAAATGCAAAGTTCTCACTAACTAGGCTTTTACCCTAATGATTTTTTCTACTTTCTTATGCAAAAAGCATAAGAAAGAAAATTTTTTTTTTCCTCTTCCTTTTTTTCTGACTTGGTAAAATAGGATCTAGTTGTTTTCACTTTGTGGTCTCTTTGTTATCTAAGATACAGAGGCTGGCCAGACAAAGCAAATTCCTACTGCCAACAGGAGCATTTCACTTCTTCCTTTCTCCCCTACCTGTTCCTGGACAAACACCCTCTCTCTTAAATTTCCTGCCCCAGTGTGGGTGTTTGACCCTCTGCTGAGTATACTTGATTCATTAACCAGACATAAAAGTTCATATTTTTTTATGGGGTACATTTTCTGATGGGTTAGCAAGTTGTATGTTAAAAGAGTACCATATCCACCAAAAGAAAGTGGGAAGGAGGAAGTGGAGAGTGTAACTGACCATTTCTCTTTTGGCAGCTGTGATCCATTTGCATGTCTTATAATGGACGGACAATTTTGCCCCTTTATTTGTTCAACTTCACTGTCCAATTATTATTCCTATCATATTAACTTTATTGTAAGCATCCAGTACAAGAGAATTTTAGCTTCAACTTTTGGCATGAATATCCGAGGCCTGATCACAAAGCCGTGGATCCCAGCTGATAAGCAGCCCTCAACAACCCCTTCTTCCACTGACAATTTTAATTTCTTCAATTTTAGTAGAGCTTCATTACAGCTTTCTGTGAGATTTCATACTGAAACTTGTGAAGCTAATTCACTTCTTATTTTGTACAAGTTATTTCTCATGGTCTGGTTCATCACACAGTTCCAGCTTTACTGGCTGAAGTGGTGACTGGGAATGGATGAATGGAAAAGAGTGTGAATGAGGCAATGTCACCAAAAGATACATTTATCAAACTACAGTCACTAAGTATTTCATAGAGTCAGGGGACTCTGGCAAAAGACTGATGGTTATGACAACAGCTAATCTCTTACGTGCCAAAACTGAAAACATGGTTTGGTTCAGTGTCTTTTATTTTCTTTTATTTAAAATACTTTTTAAAAGAGAGTCAAAGCTCTTTGAAAAGAAAAGGTTAGAGCAGATTTTCAAGGCAGCTCTAGGTTTTGTTTTACCGTTTTAATTTCCCCCTTGGGACCAACTTTTCAAAGCAAATGGGTTTCCATTTAGATACCAGAAGTGGAATATGAATTTAGATACAGTATCTCCCAGCCGGACTGTGTGTGGGAGCAGCTTCACAGTACTACTCCTCTCTCACAGCAGACTTATGTCTACTGAAAATTTGGTTCCGATGAGACATACCAAGTGCTTTGGGGAATGTGAGCTACAGTACTTCCAAATGATGATAGTTTGCTTTGAGCTAAACACAATGTAGCTGCCTAGCTCATAGGATGGTGTATTGAATACATTACATTTTTAAGTATATGGTGGTATATAAATAGCTATCCAAATGAATGACAGAGTGCACTCTTCCACTCAGAATGAATCAGGTACAATGGGCAATGTGGATCCAATTCAATTAATTACTTATTTGGCTCTAAATAAGGACAGAATTTTCACTTATCCTGATTGTTGCCAGACTAGTCCAGTCTTTTCTCCATAAAGAGGGAAAAAAAAAAAAAAAAAAAAAAAAAAGACTTCTCATTAGGAAAAAGCATCTCAAAAAGATGCCAGGCTTTTTTTTTTCTTTGTTTTCTTCTTGATGATGAAATATGATGGAGCCAAACAATACTCACAGTTCCATGGAGTTCTTTAATTTGATATTCACTCTGCATTTGCACAGTGGTTATTTTGCGAAACATTACTTTTTTTTTTTTGTACGCTGTATTTTGTAGAATCCCTCTCTCTATTTTTGTTAGCAAGGAATTAGTTATTCTATTTTCACACTCAGTGATTTTACATTATTTTTGTTCTTCATAGATGTATTCATTGTTTTATTGAGCTTAATGTTGATTTCAATTGAAATCCAGTGATATTAATGAACAATTGCAGATTGAACAACTGAACTCATTGAGTTTACTGAAAAAAATAATAATAATAATAAAAAAAATAAGTTAGAAGCACTTAAAAGAATTTCAAGTTTAAAAAGCAAGTAAAAGACTGTTCATTGCAGGTTGTTTGGAGTTTGTAATACACATAACAAAAACAGTATACATTTTGCACTGTCTGATATTGGAAGAGTGTAGTAAAATGTATGTATGTATATAGAATGGTTTTCATTGAAGTGATAGACAAATAATTGAACAAATTTCAAGATCTCAATCAAATTGTCTTTATATTGACATTGACATCTTTTGTTTCATACTGAAAACTAAAAAGATCTTTTCCTTCCCACCTTTTTAGTCACGTGTTTTATAACAGAAATGGATATGAATATTGGAATAACCATGGTTATTTCCATCTTTTAAGCTCTTTTCTTTGGCTTTCTCACACCTGATGCAGGAAATGAGAGGGGACAATTCAAGCAGGTGGCTCATGTTAACCATTAATCTTTCCTGAGTAAGAAACAGGGTGGGGGGGGTCCTGGGCTCCTAAAAAGCAACGTAGCACTTAGAGCACTTAGTTTAGAACATTCATGAGGAGTGGAAGAGAAGGAAAAAGATGAAGGTGGTGTATTTTAGAGAAAAAGCTGTACTTGGTAAAGAGCAAAAACAACCAACCAAAAAGACTAATATTATGGGGCTCAACAAGAGCTATATGTAGTCTGAGTTTTGTCTTCATAGAAGGTACACGATCTGCTGGACAGGTAAGAAGACTTAAGCAACGTTTTCTGAGAAGTTTTGATACAGGCTGTCAAAAGCTGCTTTTTTTCCCTGGCTTCTATTCATGGTGCGGTGATTAGAGCATCTTGATTATCCTGAAACGTAGGTTGGCGTAAACTGCTTGTAAATGTTCAAATAGAGTTGTTGAAGTTATCTTGTTCTAGGAAAGATCTCTTTTGCTTTGGTTAGGAAAATAATACATAGACTAGCTTAAATGTTTTGCTCAAGCTGCAACTGAGAGGTGGATGCAGGAGAGAAGTGGGTTCTGGAGTTCTGTGCATTTACTATACTTCCCCACTTTTTAAATATACAACAAGCTGATCATTTTGTTCACTTTGTTCAGTGGAATACTCTTAGAAAGACAGGCCCCATGATTGTACACTTTCAGCTGAATCGTTTGCTAACTGCAGCCTCTGGACCTTAGCTTACTGGGCCCTTGGTTACCATTATTTTTAAAAAAAAAAAAAAAAAAAAAAAGTTTGTATCAGAAATATCTGGGTGACTTATTTTTTGTGCGTATTTTAATAACTAACCTTTATTTTGTAGCAGTGGTGCAGAGGATAAATATCTCCTTTAGCAGATGCAGAACCTGTGGGAAATGGCTTGTTCTGGTTATGTTTTCTTTTTTCTTTTTCTTCTTTTTTTTTTTTTTTTTATTAATTGCTTACTATCTTGTAGGCCTTGATTGTAGTCCATAGAGGTCCTTCTTGTTCTATTGCTGAAGAAAGTCTCTCTCTTTCCTCAATTTTAAGTTATTAGCACAATGTTTATTACTTGTGAAGTTTTTAAGTACTATTCCTATGTATGTTTCAATGAGAGCTATGGTCCAGACTTATGCAGACAGTAGTCTCTTTAAACTACTCTCTGAAAATAAAACAGTTCAAAAATAGAAAGCTGAATGCTGAATATCAAAATAGATCCCCTTTAGACCAAGCCTTGAATGTAAGCCCTCTTTTAAAAAAAAAAAAAAAAAAAAAATCCTCCCATTTTCCATAATGTGGTCTTGCCTAATAGGTGCAGTTGATCAGCATTATCTCAGACTCTTAGGCCAGCTGAGCCTCCTATATCAAGGCTTGCTGTGCACCCTTTGAGCTGAGCCTGAGTTCAGCATTTATGTAAGACAAATGCAACCCTCTAGTATGTTGTGGACTACTGTGTAGTCTTGGGGTATTTATTTGCTGTCTTTATTAACAACCTAACAAGCAAGTTTTTGTGCATCAGGGAGATACAGAAAGATGAAAAGTAAGATCTTTTCTGAGAGTCAGAAATCTCTTGTAAAAAGAGCTTTATCAATGGATTAATCTAACAGCAAAATTATATTACTGTAAAATCTCAAGCCTTTATCCTGCTGTGGCTATTACATTCCTTCACAAAACTTTTGATGTCCAACCCTCAAAACCCATACTTGATAAAAGTACTGCATATCCTATTCCGAATAACTTTAACAGTAACAAATTTTATTGAAGTTTAACACCTGCACACATTATTGGTGGAATCATTTATCTTATCGAAGACAACATTTGGTTTTCCTTGCTTCTTTTAGATGAAGATCTATAGCTTTGATTTTTCCCTCTCTAATTCCTAGTGTTAGCTGTTTCTGTTTGGCAAATGTATGCACAGTTTCTTTTGAAGACATTTTTGCCCTAGACCGTGGGCTGGATGCTTGAGGGCTAGTATACTTAGAGAAACGTACAGCCAGGTTGGTTGAAGAATAAAATTTCATTCTCTTTGTCCTTGAGCATGGAAAGAATTCCCCAAGACTTAAACCGTATGTGCTTTAGAAAATGAAATGTGAACAGAATAAAACCAAAGAGAATATACGTTGCAGAAAACTGGAAACAGTCTTCCCAAATGAGTTCAGGATGAGCAAATCCCAACCTTATTTTGTAATGTGCTTTAAAGTCTTTAGCTCTCATATAAGCTGTGTTCTCAGGCTTATCCATAACTGGAAAGATGGTGTTAATTCAGATTAATACTTAAAAGAATTACAAAAGAAATGAAAACTTGTCTTTGGAGGTTTCCTTGCTTTGCTTTGAGCATATGGGTTTTTCAGAGCCTGAGTGACCAACTAAGCCTGGACTCATGTTCTTTCTGCACATCTTTTTCCACAGGTAACACTTCAGTTTGTCAGACTAGCTTGTTTTTGTGCTGTTTTCCTGAATTCTTTTGTATGGTGTTGTGGAGGCTTTACCGTGCTAGGCAGCTGAACACCACAACCGCTCTCTCGCTCCCCCTCCTCAGATGAGGAGGGGAAGAAGTAAAGGAAAGAACAACTCACGGGTTGAGATAAGGATAATTTAACTAAAGGGAAAAATATATATATATTAAGGAAATATTATTAATTAACAATTCAACTAAAGGGAAAAAGGGAAAGGGGAAAGGGAACAGCAAAACAAAACAAGTAAAGGCTATATGGAAGTGCAGAGGAAACAAATTATTCTCTACTTCCCGCAAATGAGCGATGCCTGACCACGTCCTTGAAGCAGGGCCTCAACGCACATAGCCAGCGTTTGCGAGGAGGACAGACGTTTTCGCAACGAAAGCCCGCCCCTCCCCTCTTCCTCCTTCTTCCACCTTTTATTGCTGAGTGTGACATCATATGGGATGGAATATCTCTTTGGTTGGTTTAGGTCAGCTGCCCTGGTGATGTTCCTTTCTCACTTTTTGCCCACCCCCCAGGAGGGTTAGAGAAAGTCCTGATACTGTGCCAGCACTTCTCAGCAGCAGACACAACACTAATGTGATAACACTGCTGTTCTAGCTACAAGTGCAGAGCGTGGCACTGTATGGGCTGCTGCAGGGAAAGTTAACATCCCAGCCAGACCCGGTACAGGTGTCAGTTCTTGAAGATGTTCTTTGGTCATCTCTGACAGGTACCTCAATGAGTTTACAGTTGGCAGAAGCTGTAAGTTATCCCACGGCTAGAATAATGGTGTATTTCTGGTGAAGAAAACACAGTTGTTTGCAGAAATTAGCAGAACAGCAAGAGATGTTGTAGGGGAGAATTCATCTTTTAGTAATGTACAGTTTGGATTAGTCACCTGAAGGCCCAAGAATACACATGACAAAAGTCAATTACCTTTTTTCAATTTATGTGCTTTAAATGTACTGCATATACACACGAATTGAAGTTTTGTGGTTGTTTTTTTTGTTTGTGGTTTTTTTTTGTCGTTTTTGTTTTTTGTACAGAACATAGAATTCTACTTGTAAAAATAAAAAGCCATTCTCCTAAATAGAAGATAAAGTTTAGGTTAGGATAATCTGCACTGATTTGAAAAACAAAGCTCATCACTGAAAAGTGCTTTGAGAAGTATGGGTATTAATATATGAATTTGTTGTCAAGATTGTGCAGTAGCATTGTGCCTCTCAGTACTGTGTTTTCTAATCTATAACTGGTGGCCAAAGCATGCTGGGTTTCAGTAAGCTTTGCTTGTTACCTGCTAAGTGATGGCTTCTCATTTGTCTGTAGGATTATAGGATTGTGAAGATGATCACGTCTCAGACACAACCTTCATTCAGCAGAGCTGTGGAAAGCTCTTTGACTAAAGTGCAGCTTGGGGATAAAAAGGGATAGCACTTTGGTCAAGATGCATGTGCATGTTTTCTACCAAGTTATAATTGACAGTAAATAATAAAAAATGGCTGAATTTTAAATACTTAATGACAAAAATAATGCTTTCTATGACATTTGTTTTTCTTTCTCATTTTTTAAACAGAAATTTAGAAATCAATGTTCTGAGGATGGGAGAGTCAAAATTCACCCTGCAAAAAAAGTTTTTGTTGTTTTTTTTTTTTTAAAACTTTTTACCCAGAAGCAAATACTGATTCTACTTTGTTGGTACTTAATGGAACAGGGGAAAAAACAGCTGTGGTTTTTTTGTTTGTTTTTTAAAAAAAGGAGCAAATCCAAACTAGTCCTGGTGATATTGGCAGGTCCAGCCTTGTGTAAATTCTACCATTTCTATAACACCTTAAAGGTTTTCATTCACTCTTCCTTATACTGCTTAAAATAGTTCTTAAATTAATAATGTGCAAATGTACCGATATGTATTCCAATATTCAGAGTAAAACTGCTATTTTCCCTTTTCCACAAAATGAAATTAAGGTAGCAGCAGAACAGTATTTTAACAATTCAGCGGGCAGGCTCTAAGTTACGGTGTTGGTTTCCTAACTCTGATTTTTTTTTTTTTTTTTTTTTTCTACAGAGTTAGGGCTGTTATACAGGTGTGAGCAGGATATCTGAGAATCTGGTGAGCTACTATAGTGCAACTCAGAGGAAGAAGTAGATAGTATTGTTCTCTGTTCAGCAGCTTGTTTTGAAAGAGTTCTGAAAGATATTAAGATCAGAAGCCACCATGAAAATGTCGTCTTGCCATTTGACTCTTACATCCCATGTGTCTCTGTGTCAAATCTGTTATTATTAAATTAGATCTACCTCTTTCTCTACTCTCAGTGGTTCACAAGCCAGTGGGATGACATGAAGTGATAGGCTGGAATCTACCTTTATTCTTCAACCGTTCAAGCAATCAAGCAAATCTAATCAATTGCTTGCTTCGTGTGGTTTTTGTTTTTGTTTTTTTGTTGTAGTTGTTTTTTTTGTCTCTTAGCCTACTTTAAAATGTCATCAGGTTTAAAAAAAAAAAAAGTGTGTGTGGGGGGGGGGGGGAGGGCTGAGAAAATACGGTATAGATTTTTTTTTCATTCCCTTTCTTGCCCAGAATATATTTTGTTAAATATGTTTCCCAGGCAGTTTGGGGGTGGCCCTTTCTTTTTAAAGGGAAGAGGCAGCCAGAGAGTCTTCCTCCTTAAAAGAATAAGTATTTTAATTTATTTGAAAGATGTTAAAGTCTAATATCTCTGAGTTGGATTTGCAAAACTTAGAGGGAGAAACACTATTGACTCTTGGTGTTGCTCTTGGATTTAGCAGTAGTTTCTATTTCTTGTTTGTACCATGATTGCCTTCATGATCCCCTCAGCATAAAAAATATCTACTGTGGTGTTTGTTACATTCTCCTTTCTGGCTGAACTGCTGACTGCTGTTCACTCATTTGTATTTTTGGGTTTACTGTCAAAAATGTCTTTAACCAGCGCAACTTTCACTGGCAGAGCACTGTATCTCTCCTGTTAGTGGTCTGTTTTTACAACATGTGTGCTCACCACTAGTATTGCAACTGTACTTTTGCAAGTCTTTTTTAAAATCTAATCTAAAGAGTAAGACCAGAGGAAAAAGTAAAAGCTTACTATTAATTAGCAGTGTTAACTAACACAGATTGGCGGGGCCCCCCCCCCAATAAGGGGATGCAGACAACATTCACAAGTGACTTCTTTGAAAGTTCTGCCATAACTGCATACAGACTAACATTTTCTTCAGTCTCTTCCAAAGTAAAGGTAAGTAACTTGGTGTGTTCATACAACATGACTGAAAATTAACACTGCCAGATAACCGAGCATGGTGGTTCAGAACTTTTCTTCCAGATGTTTTTGGTTTAAGTCATTTATTTGTATTTCCTACTGTGCTCCCGAAATCTGGATTAAAACACAGCCTGTTATCCAGTCCCCTGCAAGGTGTTCTTTTTCACCAGGAACTGGAGCATCCTCCATAGTTACAGTAACTATACAAATGTGAACTCGAATTAATGTTTCACACGGTCGAGTCCTGGCTGCAGTATAAAATAACAGCAAGTTTATGGCTGTCATATACTGGGAATTAATGACTTCATACAACGTACGTTACTTACATAAAGATTTAGTTAAGTATTCTATATTTGGCCATTCACTGTATCTGATATGCTCCTTTCTGGGAAGTGGCAGCTGGAAGAAACTGAAGAGTGAGACCTATGTGCTACAGGTATTCTTGACCACAAAGGCACAAAGCTGAAGTACAAACTGTGCAAAATATAAGATTCTTGTAGCACTTTAAAAATTGGTTTGGCTTCTAGGATTGTCTAAGAAATATTTTTATTGTTGGGCACTTTGAACTAGAAGGTAAAGTAGAGAGAGCAATTGCAGCAAGAATCACCTTAGCACAGGACTAAGAGCATGTAGAAACTGCTTTAGCTCTCCTATGGGCATACAGAAGGCAGTTGTACTGCATCATTTGCTTGTGTAGTTGCACTGATGAAATTATTCTCTGTAAAATAATATACAGTTCAGAACACTGAAGAGAATATGCTATTCGCATTTAATAGTGTTGTTTCAGAAGACCTGTCAGACAAATGGTTTGCTTGATGCTCTCTGATGACAACTTGAATGGCAAGATATTATGGCTTCAGGCTTAATAGCTGTTACCTAGGATATAGGAGACTCTCATGCTGTATTAACTGTAGATAACATACTGAGCCAGCAGTCTCTGTTGGTGGCATTCTACCTAAGTTTATTTTAGTATTGTGATAAATATTGTACCTTAAGGTAGTAGATATTTATGTTACACCATATGTACTCTCATCAAAAAAATTATTTTTATGGCCTTTTTTTTCCAAAAGAAAACAATTTCGTTGTTTTCTGAATAACAGTTTAAATAAAATGAAGTATGTTTTGCTTACTGTAGGACTTTATTCACCATGACAACCAATATATTTCTCTTCAATTGCCCTGGACCTTTTCTACTCTCTATTCATCATAGTGCTGTTCAAAATTGAATTTGTTTTATGTATATACACACCTTTTATTTTTTTCAAATATCTATGTGCAAAGCACACTCTCCCTTTTATGAATGAGCATCCAATTATGCAAGCCCAAACTAGGATGAGTTTATGGCAATCCTTACAGGATGGTTGTCATGGAAGGTCGTTACAATTCAAGAAAGGTTAGAGAAACTTACCAGTTGACCTGAAAAATAGATTGTCAAATTGAATGCCCCTCATAGGGCATGGCATTTCAGTAATATCAGCAGGTCCTGTCAGGAATTAGAGAAAAGCTACCTCTTTAAAGACGAATGCTTTATTGCTCAGTGCAAACACAATGAGAGTTGAAGGACGGCATGCTTTGTTGCACGACAACATGATATTTTTACATTACCAGCCTGAAATCCACTTATGTACTAGTAAGACACCACCATGCAAGCTGTTGTGCAAACTATACTCTATAGATAACTTTTACCATTATAATGGCAAAAAAGGAAGGGAAAAAAAAAAGAGGAGGGAAATGGGGGAAATCATGGGACTAATATTTAATTGAAAAAAAAATATATATATATATATGGCTGTGAACTGATAGTTTGGGATACGCATTTGTCCTGAACTTTTTTACTTAAACTGGAATATTTCAGTTAAAATGCTCACTGATGGCAGCAATGTAATAATAGATGACAAATATAACAAATGAAGGTTCAAACTGTTTGGGTAAAAATATTCAGACAAAACATTACAACCTGTACCAAAAATACAGCTCCACCACACGAATAATGGATTTTTTTTATCTGTACGTGGTATTGCTCAAAACGTTTGGCAACATTTTAGTGTTTAGTTCTTTTACATATTGTGAGCATGAACTTTTTTTCACTTTCAGACCAGTAACAAATCAATAATGCAATTAAGTAATTGTTACTTGAATTTTTCAAATTCTTCCAAATGTTCACAAAAGGATTCCTTAGCTTCCTTGAGAAACCAGGTACTCAAAAAAGGCACTGGAGTATTTATTTTGCACAGTATTAGCCATGTGGAAAACACTGAGTTTTTGCAAAAGCCAATTCTAATGCTTTTAAAGTGAAGCTAACCCCACACCCCCACCACCCTCTTCCCCCCTTTCTTCTACTAGAGTTAAGTAATTTTGGTTCTGATGTTTTTCCCTAAAGAAGCCAATTTTTTTCTCATTGCGGTTAGAGGTAGGAAATCAGGTAACAGGTTAATCCATGTAAGTAACCTTCTCCCCTAGCATTCCAGTCAGTTTGTGAAGACATTTGAATGATGTCCCTAGGCACCAATATGATTTCCCATACAGTGAATTGTGCTAAACATTGGCTCCTAATGAGAATTTTGTAATTTTAAGTCAATTGCTCTCTGATTCTTGAAGCAGGCTTTTTTCCTTTTTATCTGCTAAGGTGGCACATAAAATGAGTTCCAGCTAACCGTTGAACTAGCAAAATTAACAGACAATTCACCTGCAAAAATGAGGGAAAAAATAGTACGATGTTTTTTTCTAAAACCTGATTAACAAGACCTTCGAAGCAGTTTTAAAATTACCTAATAGTTCTATTTTGAAATTAAAGCAATTTGTTGCAGATACTTAAAACTTATGAGATATAGTTTATTTTTGATAACTAAGTAGATATTCATTCTGTTTTCAGTATTAGATTAATTTCAGTATTAGATTAATCACTCTTTATTAGTAGGATTCAATCAAGAAAAAGGCAGATCATTCATTCAATAGAATGGCTATTTCAGGTTTTTGTCTCTTTTTTTCAGAGGTTACTATATAGGCCAGCTGTGCAGGATTCTTTGTAGGTTGTGTTTATTCTTTACAAGACAGTCAGTGGTTTTCTGTTCTTCCTCACACAATCATGTTTTACACAACAAAATTACTCTCTTCTGAATCTTGTCTGGTCATCTGCAGCTTGTCTCTTTGTGTAGTTCAACTTAATAACATTAATAAAATTTAAAAGAAAAAAATCTTCCTGAGAAAAGCAGGATAGTTTACATTATACAAATGAGCATTGGTTGCACAGAAGCAACCAGTTAGGGAAGAAAACAGTCAAAATATAGGACTTCTCTGACAAACCACAATTATCCAGTTTGTCTTCCAGGAATATCATGAATAATTGATACCAAGCTGATCTTGGTCAAACCCAAAAAGCAAAACTACTTTTGCTCAAAAGTTTGTCAGAAAATGTCTATATGTACTCCTGTTTTTGAAAATCTAGGTGATCACAATGGAGGGAATTGTTACTAATTATCTGAATTATGCATGTGTGTTAAGTATTAGGTTATTGGTTCAAAAAGTTGCAGTAAAATGCTGTCAGATTTTGATTGTCCATACTACAGTAAGTAGAGTCATAAGTTAGCACAGTATTACTATGAAGTATATTGCATTGTAGTCTCTTCATTAATAGTTTCAGATTATTGTAATCAATAAATATTTCCACAAGATCTCATGTTAACTTGATCCTGTTATCTTCTGGTAGCTCTTCTGGTAGTTGAACAATTAACTTGTCTTGCCTATGCACTCAGCAGGATAAAATATTGGATTCAATAGTCTAAGTTCATAATGCACCGATTTTAAATACCTGCAAAATATCTGAGTATGTGGGCCTCTAACTGGATTATTTCAATTAGTGTATTCTGGAAGAACAACTGTTTAAAAACTCTTGAATTTAAGCTTTATTTTCTGTTAGCCAAAAATGTTTTCACTTGCTTAATGATGGGGTTTACTTCCTGATGTGGGTAGATGTCTAGAATTTTATTTTTTATTTTTAGCGAGATGGATTTTGGAAAACGGAAAACATCTTGTTTTCTGAGCTTTCCTTTTCTCTGATCTCCAGTTAATTACAAAACTGGCTGTACTGATTTTAGGAGATTGATCCAGGCTTTCTATTCAGGGTGCGGGTAATGTGCTGTTTACTATACACCCCGATCAAAGATGAATGACTCCTGGGGTAAAAGAATATATCCAGGTATTTTGGAAACTTGTCTGCCAAATAAAAACTGTAAATCTTTCAAATGATGATTAGGGACAGAGTACCTAAGACGTCTAGTGCAGCATGGATTCTGTCAGGGAAGCAGGGATGGTGTTGTTTCTCTTTTGTGTGTGTGTGTGTTTCTTGAGGTTTGGTTTTCCAGAAGTGTGTTTTCCCCATTTGACACACATAGACTTCTAGGAGCTCAACTACAAAAAGGGGGACTAAAGTTTTTGAGGTTCCTTATCATGCAATGAGACTTTGATCTGGGGCTATATTATCTTTGTAATAAAAAGTGGTGGAGTTCAGCTACCCAGTGGGAGTTTATGGAGGAGACAGGAGGAGATTCTTGTCCCTTCACTGTTTAATTCAAAAAAGAATTAATGGACACAAGTTGCAACAAGTGAGATTCAGATTATGACAAGAAAAATACTTTAGTGTGATGGGATGAGGTATTATAACAAGTTGGCAAAGGAGACTGTAGAATATCCATCCTTTGGGATATTCAGGACTTCACTGGATATGAGAGCAACTGCATAAAACTTCAATGTGGGCTATGCTATGAATAGGAGATGGGACCAGATTGGTCCAGATGTCCCTCCTATACTCAGTCATTCACTCATTATGGGCACTGGGACAATGTTTTTGGGGAAAATATTTGTGACTTGGATGTACTGTAAAGCTGTTACAGACCCTGACAGAGCTGTCTTGACAAGTAGACTATGAAGCAAACCAGCTGGGAACAAGATAATTTTCTTTAAAATTAAGAAGTTAATTTCAGTCAAGAAAAATAAATTAAATGAATAATTTTCTGGAGCCTTTTTATACGGTAGTCAAAATAAGTATGGTTTTAATAAGTATGTATCATCAGGCAAAACTCTTATGTAATATGTTTTTTTTAACATATTGGAGTGGAACAGTTGAAAATTCTTCATATTTAGTTCCTATTGCTTCTCTTGGGAAGTAGTGTTTTACTGTCAGTAAGCTTTTTCTATCTATATACCCTGCATTTTCTTTATCATAATTTTATGCTGCTGTCTTTAGTTATGCATTGTGTACCAAAATAAGTGTTAATTCCTACTTGGATTTAATAGCCTAAAGACATATTATAGTCTGATATGTTATTTATTCTTACTTTATCTCTTACCCAAACTTTAAAAAAAAAAAAAAAAAACCTCCCTTGAACTCTTAGGTACAGGGTGGAGTTTTTTTACTTCCTTTTTCCCCTAAGCTTGCTCCAAGTTTTCCTCCTGTTTGTCTTAGAAAAATAATGGAAGTGTCTTCTATAGTAATTTAAAGGAATACTCTTTGCTTGGTGATAAGCTGTTTCAAATCATGTTTGTTTTGAGGCATATTATTTTGCAAATAGGTACAAGATTGGTTGTCCCTAATTACTTACAGACTTTCTTTTTCAGTATGATTGCCTTTAGTGAATATAAATAGATTTTTATTTTTTTTCTCTCTTGGTCATATTAACTTATATTTTTCCATGGTGACTGATTTATACATCTTTTTGAAACTCATCATTGAAGCTCAGTACTAATATATAAAAGTTTTTGGAATGCTAAAAATATTTCTCACTCTAGGAATTTTTCAAGTTCGAGATAAAAGTTGATTTTTTTTTTTTTTTTGACTTTACCTGTAGAAAACCGAAGACAGGACTTAGTGATGTTAAGGTTAATGCAATATTTTCAGTGTTTTATTTTACGGATTATCTAACATATAGATACCTTAAAGGAAGCTGTAGCAAGGTGGGGGTTGGTCTATTCTCCCATGTGCCTGGTGACAGGACAAGGGTCTAAAGTTGCGCTAGGGGAGGTTTAGGGTGGATATTAGGAAGAACTTCTTTACTGAAAGGGTTGTTAGGCATTGGAATAGGCTGCCCAGGGAAGTGCTTGAGTCACCATCCCTGGTGGTCTTTAAAAGTTGTTTAGATGTAGAACTTAAGGATATGGTTTAGTGGAGGATTTGTTAGTGTTAGGTCAGAGGTTGGACTAGATGATCTTGGAGGTCTCTTCCAAGCTAGATTATTCTGTGATTTTTTTTATTTTTTTTTTCCCCTCAAAATAGAGATACCATTTTAAATATACTACAGTTTTCACTTTGATCTGAGTGACATTTGTTAAATGACAACAAATATGAAGAATGATTATTTCACCCTACAATGGAAAGTCACAAATTTTTAGTTAGAGTTGCACCTTTAGGCAGTATCAAAAGTTTCTAGTTAGTTGGAGAAATTATTCTGGAATTAGACCTCTGAAGGAAAATATGCCTGTGAAAGGCTTCTGCTGTTTACATGCAGTGATCCAACAGTCAAATTATAAGATGGTTTCTGCCTGATGATAACAATCTTATCTGAACCTATTAGATTGTCTTGAATGCCATGTTGTATAATCATCAGCTTTTCTCTAGGCTTTAAGTCTAAACATAAGTAGGTTTGTGCATTTTATTAGGAAATGGCTTTCAAGAATTCTGGAAGATCTTAGATATTCCGTATTTAGTATAAGCACATTCAGCATATAGGTAAAGATTTTTTTTTATTTTTTTTTCTTTTCAGAATAGTCTAGGTTGGAAGAGACCTCCAACCTCTGACCTAACACTAACAAGTCTTCCCCTAACCATATCCCTAAGCTCTACATCAAAACATCTTCTAAAGACCTCCAGGGATGGTGACTCAACCACTTCCCTGAGCAGCCCATTCCAGTGTCTAACAACCTTTTCAGTAAAGAAGTTTTTCCTAATATCCAACCTAAAACTACCCTGGCGCAACTTAAGCCCATTTCCCCTCATCCTGTCACCAAACACATGGGAGAATAGACCAACCGCCACCTCGCTACAGCCTCCTTTCAGGTACCTGTAGAGTGCAATAAGGTCACCCCTGAGCCTCCTCTTCTCCAGGCTAAATAGTCCCAGCTCCCTCAGCTGCTCCTCATAAGACCTGTTCTCCAAACCCTTCACCAGTTTCATAGCCCTTCTCTGGACTCACTCAAGCACCTCCATGTCCTTCTTGTAGTGAGGGGCCCAGAACTGAACACAGGACTTGAGGTACAGCCTCACCAGAGCCGAGTACAGGGGGACAGTCACTTCCCTGAACCTGCTGGCCACGCTGGTTCTTACACAAGCTAGGATGCTGTTGGCCTTCTTGGCTGCCTGAGCACACTGCTGGCTCATATTCAGCCGACTATAAACCAATACTCCCAGGTCCTTCTCTGACAGGCAGCTTTCTAACAACATGTCTCCCAGCCTGTAGCTCTGTTTGGGGTTGTTGTGCCCCAGGTGCAGGACTCAACATTTGGCCTTGTTGAACCTCATACCGCTGGCCTAGGCCTATTGGTCCAGCCTATCCAGATCTTCCTGCAGAGCCTTCCTACCTTTGTCGTCTGCAAACGTACTGAGGGTGCACTCAATCCCCTCATCTAGATCATCAATGAAGATGTTAAAGAGGACTGCCCCAGTACTGAGCCCTGGGGGACTCCACTAGTGACGGGCCTCCAACTGGATTTGACTCCATTCACCACAACTCTCTGGGCCCGACCATCCAGCCAGCTCTTAACCCAACAAAGTGTGCGCCAGTCCAAGCCATGAGCAGCCAGTTTCCTGAGGAGAATGCTGTGGGGAACGGAGTTCTGTAGAACTCCTTATCCATCCCCTGATCCTGGTTTGGCTGTCTATAACAGACCCCCATCAGGATGCTTGCCTTGTTGGCCTTTCCGCTGATCCTAACCCATAGCAACTTGTCACTGCTAGCCTCAAGTTCGATGACATCAAAACACTCTCTAATATAGAGAGCTACTCCACCACCCCTTCCGTGCTGCCTGTCCCTTCTGAAGAGCCTATACCCAGACATTGCAGCACTCCAGTCATGAGAGTGGTCCCACCACGTTTCCGTGATGGCAACCAAGTCATAGCTCACGTGCTGCACAATGGCTTCCGGCTCTTCCTGCTTGTTGCCCATGCTGCGTGCATTAGTGTAGATAACTACACTAATTACAATCTCTTCAAAGATCCTTTCTGTATTAATTAAGCTATGCCAGTCTTTGAAATATTAAAATTTAAAAGTTGTATGCTAACAAAGAAAACTACTCAGTTATTTAGAATCACTTTGTGTATATTCTGCTCTTCAGAATCCTACTTCTGGATTTGGATAATTTACTGTTATAACAACTTAAGGAAATGGGGAAAGTCAAGTGGATTCCTCAGTATACCTACGTGGAAAAGGTATTTATGTTGAGGTACTTACCTCAACAAGGCATTACAGATTTTAATTATAAATAAGATTAACCTGTGAACTCATATTTCTTTATTTAGAATTTCATTTTGAAATTATTTGTGCAGTAAGTCGATCATTGCAAACAGGTGCTCTTTTCATGCTCATTTGTTATCTACACAAAAGGATGGGGTTAAAGGCAGTGGAAAATGACTTTCATATCTGCATACTATTGTAAAGAAAATAAAAAAGAGAAAGATTATTTGTTTTTCCTCCTATTAGTTTCTTTGAGTGGCATTTAGCAGTCAGAATCTTAACATGTTGCTGTTTTGTTTTTTTTATGCAATTCATAACTCATTGCAAAGGATATTGTCAGAAAAATTTAGTAAAGTTGAAATGAGCTTAGGCAAATTCACGCAAGAAGTGTTCCTCCATGGCTATAATATGATGTGAATGCATCTTCCATCTCAGGAAGACTTGTGCATTCAGTACAGAGTGAGAATATACCAGAGACAAATCATTCCTCCATTGCTTTTTTGTTTATCGTCTTGAATCATCAGAATCAATAACCATCTGTTATTGATTCTGATGGACAGCTAGGTCTCACTTTTTCTGACAGTTATTGTGTTCCTTACAATAGAAGTACAAATTCCTTTAGCTACGTTGTAGCTAGAAGTGGCATCCATAAATTCAAAAAGAAATAATGAATGAGAGAGCTGGTCTATTGAATAGTATGTAACCTCTTTTTGAAAAAGTATAATAGATGATGATTGACTGGTTAGTGTGTCACGTAATATACGTGAAATTTTTAGGGGTTCTAGGGAAACTTCCCATCTTCTTCTAGTTAAGTCTCTGAGTAGATTGCACTAATTTAATTGTACATTTTTCTGCACTCTTGACATAAATTCATTGCTGGCTTCTTTTCTTTGCTTATTCTTCCCTTAATTTTTTCCTCATGAACTTAGATTTATCCAAAGTTTGCTATGGGGAGATCTCTTATGGATATCTACTTGCTCATTACCAAAAATCAAGATTGAAATCACTTTTACTTGTTATTTCCATGAATTTACTGAAATATTCAGTTGGGTATCCCAACTTCACTGTTAACGTGTAATTTTTTCCAAATATATCTGGAAATTCACTCCCATAACACCACAATTCCTTTAATTACCTATCTTTAACAAAGAAATTCCTACTGTCAAAATCAAAACTTGAGGCAGCATTTTCCTTAACAGTATGTTTATAACTTGAGCCAGAACCAACATGTTTCATCTGCACTTATGTTCACGCTATGTAAGGAATGCTTGAATATCTTTATTCCTTTCTTGTGTTCTTGCACAACCCTGATGTAGACAATTATCCTCTCTTTACATTTCCAAGCTATTTCCCCTGAATCTCATCGTAACGTCCACTTCTGAATGTCACAAGCCTGCAATAATCCTCTTTACATTCTTCTGGGAATCTGTTAACCAATATTGATGAAAACCAAAGACATTTCCCCACTCTGTTTTCTTTTAGAATTCCTTCAACCTAAAATCTGCACCTGGCATAAAGCACATGCTTCTGTTTCCTTGATTAGTGTTCAAATTTTTGTAAATAGGACCTTTATAGACCTGCCTCTTCTGTGAAGCTGGTGTGATTGTCTCCCTCTTCCCCTCAATCTTAGCTATGCTTTTTGCACTTCCCTGCTATATTCCACTTACTTTGTCAATTTGTTCTACTATTCAACAAGCCAATTCTCCCATAACCTGCTTGTTGCCTATGCATCTTAATCATAATTTCATGTCTTTAGATCAGCTGTTAGCAGCCTGTCATGGAACTTGCTTGTACAGTATGTCTGTTGTCTACCTTGCCTTTGTATTCCTTTATCATTTTCTTTGGGGGGGGGGGGGGGGGGCGCAAGGTAGTTCTTAGACTTCCTCCTCTGTAAGGATTTTCTGTGTTCAGTTTTCTTTATAACAATTTTTTCAGCATCTCAGGGCTGCCCCAGAAGCTACTAAAAACTGGGCTGCCTAAGAAGCTACTAAAAACCAGGAATTCCTGGTTTCTTCCCAAATAATGTTGAGCCTTGAAGAGAAGACAAAAATAGAGTGTATGAACTCACTTATTTGATGTTTTCTGAATGTTAATTTTGTTCCCTTGCGAGTATTGTTCATATTAGACCACTGAGAAAACTTTTTGATTTATATTTTAAGGTGTTTTTTTTTGTTGTTTGTTCCATTTTGGTTTTCCTGCTTCTGTTATTGCCTAATTAATGTATTCAAGTCACAGTAAGGAAAGGTCTAATCAATATAAAGGAAGTCAATATTATATTATTTAGATTAGACCTCCACCTTAACTGGAGAATGAAAGCTCACTAATTTTGCAAAACCCAGTCTCGCTGTGGGGAATGTCAAAGTTGCATCGTGACTGCTAAAATCAATTGCAAATTGAATTGCAAACTCTCTATCTGAGAGTTTACTCAGTATATTTGAGACAAGTACCTTGCCATTTCCCAAGTTTTTTATTTAAATTATTTGCAATATTCTCTTAGGGATGGAGAGGAACAGGACCTTGAAGATGGATAGAAAAAGTGGGATTGTTAGAATGGTTCTCTATGCAACCTGTTTTTGTGTGTGTTCTAAGCATCAGCAGCTATAGAAAATATTGTGGAAGAGCAAGATTTCTTACCCACCTGGCCTGGGAGGGAGATGAGATCCTTTTATGGGAGGCAGGTAGGTCTGATATTTTATGAAAAAACTTTCCAAGCTTATGATCGCAAGTTAAACAATGCTTGCTGTACTAAGTCTTGCTGGTGTATCCTTCACCTTAACAACAGGAAAACCCTAAGACAAATGTGATTTTATTATCTCAGTATATAGTCATAAACTATATGTCAAGTTACAGATTGTCTGATATCATAACCATATCATACTACAGCTTCTTTACATTAGGTTCACTGTCTGGTAAATTTATGTCAACCCTCCTATTCATTTGCTGTTTCATGTAGTGTTTACATCAAAGAATACAGAGGGAACAGCAGAGTACACCTTAAAAATCTGGCAGTCTGCTAACTTATGGGCAACTGCTATGTGCCTACATTTTTAGTAACTAACTCCTGCTCAAACAGGCTAATTTTCACTGCATGTGCTCAATACAGTGCCTAAGTAGAACACCATCCTATCTTATTTAAGACTCCATTAAAAATGTGTCAACCCCTTAGTGAATGTATTTGCCACTTTCTTTTTTCCATTGTAGAATATATTTTTTTCTGTATTGAATCCCAGAAGTTCACTTTTAACTAATGAATCTGAGATTGTTCAAAGGACAGCCGTTAAGCTTGTTACAAATGCGTAGGCTGACCTAAACTAATTATTCAAATCATCATGGGTGGCAACCACTTATTTCTCAGGTTATTTTGTAACCTCCAGGAAAAAAAAAAAAAATGCTAAAAAAAAAAAATCATATGTTGCATTCCTGTAGTCCAGGCCTTGGAAAATCTTGGAAAATACTTGGAACGAGTAGTTTACTTGGTAGTCATTGTTTAAAGATTCTTTATTTTTGTTGGACTATTACTGAGCAGAATAATTTATTGCCTGACATAGTTAATTATTCTAATTATGTTCACCTTTGGAACCTGTTGAGTAATTATTTACTGTCTTCTGATTCTGAGTAATCAATTACATTAATTGCTTCAAAGTATTTTGGTTTAATCTGGCTAGCTGCTAGCTACTTTAATCACAATAAAACATTGGGGGCTTGGTTTGTTGTTTTTGAAGCCTTGTCCTATTCACTTGAAGAGAAGGGAGATGTTTCTCTTCTAGTAAAACACAAGCAATATACATAAAGCAAAAGTATAACTAAATTCCATCATGATCTTGGGTATGAAAAATATACAACTTAGATCAGCTTTCTCCCAGTTTTATGGCATTCAAGTAATTCAGGCAAAAATTACATTGTTCTAATATCTTCTGACTGTAGATGCGGTTCTCTTGTGCAAGAGTGTAACAGTGTAATGCCCCTGGAAGTATGCAGTGTGTTGGACCATTCTAAACCAATCTAGTTCTCTCTCTTCCAGCCTGTTTAACACCATTTGTTTGTAATGGTTGTGCAGTGAAAAGACTTTGGCATTGACTTGCATGCTATCATACAGTGCTTTGAATTAAAGTACTTTGCTGCAGCCACTGAAAACTGGCAGTAGCTATTACTTTAAAATGTTTGGCTATGCTGTAAAATACTGCTCTTCCTAAATGAATGAATTGGTATAATGAAAAGATGAGGTTGAAGGAAAGTAAATTACACCTGGAAACTGCTAATATAGCAAATAAATTGCCATTAGGGTTTTAAACTTGGAGATAATTGTATGTAGTCATTTCTTCTCCAGTAAATCTTTGTACTTTAATGTGTTTACAGAATTGTCATAAACATGTAGAATGTGAACCTTTGATAAAATAAGCTCTTTGCACAAAAACAGTGCAAGCTGTCAAGTGACAAATGCTGTCATTTGTCTCCTTAGCACCTGGTTAATGATCCATGACAGAAATATCAGAGCTGAGTGATAACTGTACAGTGATATAATCTGGCTTTGTGGCACAGACTTTACACCAAGGGCTTCAGTCGTGTGTTTTAGCCACTTTGATGTTGAAGACTAACACTGGAAAGGGCTTTCTTGTCCAAATAAATTAATCTGGGTGACAGAAACAATTTACAAAGCTCTAAATGTGTTGCTTGCCCTATTATCTCCAAGATCTAACTGTAGAATATTCAACATAAATAACATTCTGAAATGTATCATTAGGATCATGTCTGATTAAACTTGCCTATAAAGCAAAGGGCTGCATGATTTAATGGACTTTTTTCCCATACTAATCTTTCAGGCAAAAATAGATGACCGCATGAGGCTCACCATGATTTCAAGATGTCTCTGATAATGTTAGCTACCCTTCCAGTCTAAGGTCTTGTCACTTCTCAGAAGCTAGTGAGGATTGCATTTAAACAATGGATTTTAGAAGAACAGGCTCTGCTGAAGGGTTAAAAATCCTATCTTTATGAAGTGACTAATGTCTATGTGGGTTGAGGACTCTACAAGTATGGAGTTATGGTTCTAGATGTACTGTTCCATAGATCAGCTGTTTAATTGAGGTAGTGTTGACGATTAGGGAGTTCCAAAGGGTTTATCCAACAAATATTGTAGAGGTTGCAACAACCATGCTTCATACTACCTAAAACTTCAAAGTAAAAGTCAGCTGAAGTTCCCGCCCTCATAATAAAAACTGCCAAGTTTTAGCTCAGTAGTAATGTCTCTACATGCCTGTGAATTGATTCTGTTGCCCAGATGTTACTCTGTTTATTAACTTTACATATCTGTCTTGAAAGAATCTGCTTAGACTTGTACAATATAGGAGAAACTTCTATTTTGACCAGATTGCCCTTGGAATACTTTAAGTATTTATTGTTAAGGAAAGCATTATGTTTTTTTTCTACAGTTATTACTTGATTTTCTCCATGAGATAGCTGTAATGATGCTTTTCTATCATTATCCGCATTGTTTTTATAAGTTTCTGTAAATGTTTTGAGCTATGTTACTGCATAAAATAGAATATGTATGCATAAAATTAAAAAGCAACAGTTTTTTATTTTCCTCAACCTATTGACAAATATGCCATGATTTAATAGGAAATGTTTTTAGGTTGGAAATGATTTTTTTGGATGATTGATAACTGTCTTTTTCAAAACCTCAGGTGCCCTGTTCTGCTATCACAGGTATTCATTGGACCTTTCCACGATCTGAAATGTCTTACTAAACCAGCAAAACAACTTAGAGAATTTTCTTCTGGGTTAATGATCTGGATCAGCTCAGTTGTAAGACATCATGACCATGAGGATGAGGCAGGACTGCATGGCTGAAATAAGATGTGGATAGAAGGGTCAGGGACAGTGAGTCTTCCCATCAATATGTCAGTGAGCTGTCAGATCTGGTCAGCTGCCTCGTGTAACTTGTTCCATACAGTTTGTTTTCTGTAAAACAACCTATGTGTAATAGCAATTGTTTTTGTTCTGTGGATCTGGTTGGAAAAGCTCAAATATCTTGTTTAGTTAGTCAAGGACAACAAATTCTTTGAAATGAAAATTCTCTGTGTAATATTAAATTGTTCCTGGAGAATGAATATATTATTTTTCTTTTAACTTAGGTGTTAAGAGTTAATTACAAATTAACTCTTAAGTTAACAGACAAATTTTAGCAGCCAAAATGTCTGAGCACTATGCACAGTCTTTGCTAATTGTTATTACCTATGGTAATTCATATGAGGATTGAAGTGATAAGAATATGATTAAAAGGGTATCAAGGGAAACGAGATCTGAAATTGATTCTTTTAATGCGTAATGACATCTAAAATGGATTATTTTATTGCATAAAGATTATATGATCTGATAACTTTTTGAAGGGGAAAAACTGAAACAATAAATTGATATTATAGAATCATAGAATATCCCAAGTTGGAAGGGACCTATAACGTTCATCAAGTCCAACTCCTTGCACCGCACAGGTCTACCCAAAAGTTTAGATCACGTGACTAAGTGTACAGTCCAAGTGTTTCTTAAATTCATAGAGGGTTGCTGCAGTGACTACTTCACTGGGGAGCCTGTTCCAGTGCGCAACCACCCTCTCAGTGAAAAACCTCCTCCTGATATCTAGTCTGAACTTCCCCTGCCTCAGCTTCACCCCGTTCCCGCGGGTCCTATCACTAGTGTTTATGGAGAATAGGTCACCCACCCCTCCGCTCCCCCTTGCGAGGAAGTTGTAGACCATGATGAGGTTCCCCCTCAGCCTCCTCTTCTCTAGGCTGAACAGGCCCAATGACCTCAGCAACTCCTCATATGTCATCCCTTCCAGGACCTTCACCATCTTTGCTGCCCTCCTCTGGACACTCTCCAACAATTGAATGTCCTTTTTGTACTGTGGTGCCCAGAACTGCACACAGTACTTGAGGTGAGGCCGCACCAGCGCAGAGTAGAGCGGGACAATCACTTCCCTTGACTGACAAGCGATGCCGTGCTTGATGCAGCCCAGGATACGGTTGGCCCTCCTGGCTGCCAGGGCACACTGCTGGCTCATATTCAACTTGCTGTCAACCATGACCCCCAGATCCCTCTCTGGGATCTACACTCCAGGGTCTTGTTGCCCAGTCTGTATGTATGGCCAGGGCTGCCTCATCCCAGGTGCAGGACCCAGCACTCGCTTTTGTTAAACTTCATGCAGTTCGTGATTGTCCAGCTCTCCAACCTGTCCAGATCTCTCTGCAAGGCCTTTCCACCCTCGTCTGAGTCTACAACTTCTCCAAGGTTGGTGTCATCAGCAAATTTGCTCAAAGCACCTTCTACTCCTACATCCAAATCATTTATAAAGAAGTTGAAGAGGACTGGCCCTAAGATAGAGCCTTGAGGGGCCCCGCTAGAGACCTTCCACCAGCCTGATGTGGCCCCATTTACCACAACCCTTTGAGCCCTATCCGTCAGCCAATTGCTCACCAATCGTATGATATTTTTGTTAGGCTGTATGCTGGACATTTTGTCCAGTAGGATTCTATGGGAAACAGCATTGAAAGCCTTGCTGAAGTCTAAAAAGATCACATCAGCTGGTTTCCCTTGGTCGACTAGATGGGTGATCTTATTGTAAAAGGAAATAAAATTTGTTAGGCAGGACCTACCCCTCATGAACAATATTTGAATTTTGAATTGGTATAGCAAAGGACATGACTTCTTAGCCTTCAAAGAACTTTGGAATTACTGGGGAAAAGTTCTGTCAATATGAAACGATCCATAGGAATAAATTTATGAATACTTCAAATTAGATTTACTGTGGGTTCACGTTCCACCTTTTGAACAGTTCATCATTTGCATTAGCTTCATTTTTATGTTTGCGTATGTATGTGTTGGGTTTTTCCTTGTTCACAGATTGTGAGGAAGGCCATTGTAATGATAATCCTGAGACAATCTAGTATCTCAGACAGGACACTTCAAAGTCGCATGTTCTTGAAGACAGTACTTGCAAGGGGCATGTTTAAATATGCCGGGCATGCAGACTTGACCCTTCAGCCACAACGATTACCTGTTCTCTTGAGATAACACAAGCAAGTGATTGAATAACAGAGGCCAGAACAGAGAATCAATTCTGTGCTAATGAGCATGCAAGGATATCAGTGAAGCAAATAGTACACAATTTTTTAGGTTAAAGACAATATTAATCTACTCACAGTGAAAGGGAAGAGTGTTCCTGACCCTAAGAAATGCATTGTGAAAGTTAATTTTTGACTTAAGTGTTTTTCTCCTGAATGTCTTATCCACTTTTGATCTAGAAAGTTATGGAGTCCCAGAGTTATTCATTAATAACCTTTCTGTCTTCTACATGTTTAAGATCTGCATTCAGATCCTGCAGCCCCACAGTACCATCTTCTACGTTACTTATGAGCCACTAGCTTGGTTGAGAAACATTCCCTTCCCTTAATGATGACAGGTGATGACACTCTGACCAACTTCATTTGGACTGCAGCTATTTCTGACATCAGCTTTTTCCTAGACTGTGAAGATCAAGACCCTGTAGACTGACATTCAGATGTGAAATAATTGGGGGTTTTAGTGGCTTTCACTATAGAGTTAAAATGCATTTAAAAGTACATACTCTTATTTGTGATACTGTTGCTTACGCTTAATGTCTGCCATAGCATTCTCAGCAGCTTCTGTATTTCTATACCATGAGGTTGCTCAGAGGGGTACCCAGCATCTAGAACCCTCTGGGAAAATGCAGCAGGCTGTAGATTGGAAGAGTAAATGGGGCTTTCCTCAAGAGGGTGTGTTTCTTGAGTCATCTGATAGTGTTTTCAAGTCTCTGGTAGAAGATACTTTTTTCACTTGTTGTACCAATCCACATCCTAAACTGCCTGCTTATCTCCATTTGCAGTGATTGATTCCCTCCCAACCCCCCCC